>JASPKZ010009372.1:2455000-2761442 GCA_030220185.1 Diploptera punctata | reverse complement strand
TCTCTTCAGAACAACATATAATTTTTTGGCCTAAACTCCGAGATCTAGTGGTTAACAGCTCCCCCTCTGGTTCCGAGGTGTTGCAGGTTCAAACCCGGCTAGACGACGATGGACTTTCTAAGAATATAAATTCCTGGATTATGACTTCTCTTCCTTTCGGAACGGCAGATAAGTCGTATATTATTTACGTACGCGTAAATGAAACCACACCAAGCCTGAATAATGAGGCTTACTGGCAACTTTTTCGGTCTTTTTGCGTCCACATTAGAATCTGATTCATTAATGTGAGATGTTAAGAGTATCGTTACATAAGTACAGTCACTAATAGCTTAGCAGCGAACCAAAATGCAGTGCTGAATTAATGCCTACATTCTTGCCTTGCGTACATCTCCTACCCCAGACCGATTTTCCCCTCTTTTTAACCAATAAACGTCAATATTCATATTGCTTGATTGGCATTTGGTATCACAAGAAAACATGCTATGTAATAACCAATAGCAAGGATTAGGATGTCTCAATATTTTTAATGTTCATTGTCATCACAGATTGAGTTATGTCTTAAAATATTAAATAAAAGGTACCATTTATTATTTATAACATTTTGATATTGATGCTGTAAATTGAACGCCCGCTCAAGCTTATATTAAATCACGGGTGAAATCACACCACAATGTGACTGAAATGGAGAATTATGGTCATAGAATTTTAGCGCATTCGCTACGACTGTATTTTGTTTTGCCAAGCTAATTCAAATAGGTGGTAATGAATAAAACCACATATTGAAGTTCCTATTGGATAGATCGCAAAAATTCGATTTGTTTCCAGCACAGACAATTTTATTTTGTGTTATCTCCATATTTTCGTCGGCAATTTATTAGACTATTCTATATTTAGGGTTTGGTTCTCTTCTTCTCTTCTTCTTCTTCTTCGATGCAGTATTGGGTGATGATGCCGTTTCTTGCGACTACAAAACTGATCTTTCCATTTGTTTGGTTATTTAATTGCTAAATAGGTGTATAGAGGCTTGCGTCAGCGGATGGTCGGTCGGGATCCTTGTTATCCAGACTTCAATATCAGGGGCTTCAACCGCATCTCATCCTCGAACCCGAACCTGTTTCGGACACTAATTGAGGAGGAGTCAAATAGAGGCATTACTAATATAGGATATGCTCGGTTTCGATAATGCGTTCTGAAGTAAATTGTATAATGTTTTTGCCTAGAATTTTAATAGTTTGGTTCTATCAACGAGAAATTCATGGTCCATTATATAACAATTTATAGAGCAAACAAGTAAATATTTTAGGTAAATTATTTATTATTATATTATTATTATTATTGGCTAGTTTATTTTACTATATTATTATTATTATTTTGTTATATTATTAATTATTATTATTATTATTTTTATTATATTATTATATTATTATTATTATTTATTAAAAAAAACATAGCACTATCTCTTTGTTTATGGAGCTCTCAGATTCGATTCGTCGTCACAATGCCTTTCCATTGTTCCTTCCCTCCCTCAACCCTTGCGGTTCATATCATCAATCTTTCGTTTCCTCTCTACTTATTTAGAGTCCAATTTAAATTTTCCGTTTAACCAAATCTTAAAGTATACAATTTAAGTAGAACTGACTAAACTTGGGTATTGAAAGTCGAAGAAGTAAATGTCTCATATGTAAATTCCTAATAATTACAATTTAAAATGTTTTACACGTTTACCTGTTTATAGTATCTCTCTTCACTTCTTCTCCCTCTCGCCTCCCCCCTAACCCCCTCTCTCTCACTCCCTCTCTCTCACTCCCTCTCTTCTCTCTCGCACCCTCTCTACCACCCGTCTCTAACCCCCTCTCTCTCACTCTCTTCACCCGCACTCTCTCTCCCCGTCTCTCCCCATCTCCCTCTCGTCTCTCCCTCTCTCTCTCTCTCTCCTCTCCCTCTCTCTCTCTCCCTCTCCCCGCTATCCCTCTCCTCGGCTCTCTCTCCCCTCTCTCTCTCCCTCTCTCCCTCCTTTCTCTCCCTCTCTCACTCTCTCTCCCTCCCCCTCCCTCTCGTCCTCCCACTCCCTCCCTCTCTCTCACCCTCTCCCCTCCCCCCTCCTCTCCATCTCCCCCTCTCCTCCCCTCCCCTCTCTCTGCTCCTCCCTCCCTCCCCCTCTCCTCTCCCTCTCCTCTCTCCCTCCTTCTCCTCCCCTCTCATCCCTCTCTCTCCCTCTCTCTCTCCCCTCTCTCTCCCTCCTTCTTCCCTTTCTCTCCCCCTCCCCCCCTCTCTCTTCACCTCTCCCGCCTCTCTCTTCTCTCCCTCCCTCTCTCTTCCCTCGCCCCTCTCCTCTCTCTCTCCCCGTTCTCTCTCGCCTCTCCTCTCCGTACCCTCATCTCTCCTCCCTCCCTCCTCTCTCTCTCCCTCCCTCTCTCCCCCTCTCTCATCCTCTCTCTCTTCTCCCTCTCTCGTCCCTCGCCCTCTCCGTCTCTAGTCTCTCCCCTCTCTTCCTCCTTCTCATCTACTCCCTCTCTCGGATCTCCCTCTCTCTCGTCGATCCCCGATCGTCCCAGACGCGGGCATACGATGCCCAGCGGGTTACCGCCGCCGGCACTCTCTCTCCCCCTCTCCCTCCTCTCCCCCTCGCCCCTGCTCTCTCACTCTCTCCACTCCCTCTCCTCCTCCCAATCCCTCTTCCCTCTCTTCCTCCTCCTTCCCTCTCCTCTCCTCCCTCCCCCCCTTTTTCTCTCTCTCTCTCTCTCTATATCTCTCTCCCTCTCTCTCCCTCTCTCTCTTTTTTTTTTTCCACAACCACAGTTCTTCTTGACTATAGCATCCATCTAATTTAAAAATAATATTGATAAGGTGAGTAAAATTAGTTAACGATGTAACAAAACAAAATTAAATGATCGATTGAATAGCTGCCTACAACATGTCATGTTGAGTTTGAAACAGTTATTTATCCCTTCATTATATATTTAATTATTATAAATTAATTATAGGAATAAGCATAGTAATTTTAGATAGAATACACATTTATATAAATTTCAGTAGCCCAACAAACAAATTTGGTTCACGTGGGAAAAGCGAAGTTCAAAACAGGACTTGCAAAATTACAAGGGGGCAGATTAGTTGCAGTTCTATTCAAAGGAACACGTAGAGGCAATAACATTAAAATAGTAGAAATAAATTGGGTAGCCCGCAATAATAAAGTTTATGGTCTTTTGGGAACCATCTATAAAAGGTGCCGAAGTCTCAAATGTGTCTTGCCGCCCTAATTAAATAAACAAGGTGCTGAGAACGAGGTCAAGCTAGCTGTCCTGGAAAACAAACAACCCCAAAAGCGTGTGAATGTTGTCATGAAGTCAAATTTGTAGGCGTGAATGATGCAGCCAATGATATATGTATATTAATATTAATAATATGTAAACCAATTGAATGAGTGTTAGAAATAAAACGTTATCGCCCTACAGATTCACGGAAATCGCGCGGGTAGAATCCTAAGTCAAAATTATCAGAACAGTCACATCTGGCCTGTCGGCGAGAAATACACTCGCTATCTTGCCCTATTGGTGAGATATAGGACCTGGACTCTCGCGATCTTGCTTTTGGCAAGATATATACTCGTATTTCTGCTGAGTCTTTTATTGATTTTCTACTTTTTGCCTAAGAGTAGGCGAGTTATATTACTAATTTATCTAAACGGCATATGATAGCGAGAATAATAGAGGTCGCTTAGTCTTTGTAAACAAATACGGGAGAATATCGTCAGTTCCCGTTCGAAATAAAGTTGTGCTATTTTCAAGGTCTTAGTTCTAGTGATTGTGAACATTGAAAGATCGCTCCAGAATATCAATTGTTTCGAGAGTCTCAAGGGCGATAATTTAAAGGGAATTGATAGATTTTCATGTGAATATATTCTACAAGTGTTCCAGTTAATTATATAAATATTATGAAATAAAATTCTACAATTAATTATATTTGTATTGTTCAGGTTATTACTATCGTCGTTGCCTTCAAGTTGATCGTGATTGTCCCCTGAATCTCATAGCTCTACCGACATCATCGTACCAAGCAGACCCCCGCAAGTTTTACATTGCAAATGGTTTTCAATTACACGTGGGAACTTTATGCGTTTAAAAATAAACTTAGAAAAAGGTATGGCTATAACCTTATTCTGAGCGGGTATTCAATATTATAACAGATATTGTTATATCTTTAACGTCCATCATAATGGAGTTTCTTTGCCCGATTGCCAACCATACGACTGGCTATTAATAAAAATAATGTAGTTTTAGAACACAAAGACCAATACTCACACATTGATTTTATTTTCTCATGAGTTCCTGAGTTACAAATTGATAAAGTTATGCTAGTAACATTTTTAATACTCAAAGATAAAGGTAATTAAAAAATCACTCATTTTTTGCTTCTTTCAAATACTTGGTTCTTATTAACATGGCTTCTTGACGTTCTCTGGCTATGTTTTTCTTAATGTGTTCTGGCATTTTTGGTATCAGAAAATTCAATATTCCCGATACGAAGAGTATAAAATGTTCAAACACAACGACAAAAATAGCTCTTGTTGATAATATATGCCAGAATTCTCTATCAAACGATATTTATGTGGGCTGGAAGGAGGATGACGATAGCCCTTATACCTACATGTCGCATTGGGATATGTACCATTCCCTAAATCTCGAGTATCAAATATCGACAATGTCGAATTAACATAGCCAGTAAGTTGTCCATTATTCCTCCATTTATACATAAAACGCGGAATTACTTCGCATGTAAATGCTATAAGAAATGCATTGCTAAAAACTGCCAAAAATGTCAAAATTTTCAAGAACTCCCCAGCTATAACCAATCCCGGAACTTTACGAGGGACAGACCTCCTACTACTAACTAAAAGTTTGATAGCAAAGACACGAATTTCAATAATGTTATTAATGAACGCAAATAAAGCCGCTAATGGAAATGCGGCTGCGTATAATGCCACAAATCCATACTGAATGACCATATCTAGTTGTTTTACGTGCAGAGCATGACTTGTTACTGGATACTTATAATATTCTGCTTCCCATTTTGGAAGGTTAAATACTGGTGTTGAACGTTTTCCCAAAAATCCAGAAAAAGATTTAGCCAAAGTTTTACCAAGTATTGGATTCACGTATATAAACAAAATCGTTTAAACTGTTTGGTTATCATAATCGAAGATAACTCTATAAAGACTGCTGATAATCGTTCTGAAATTTCAGAAGAATCATATTCGAAGCCACCAGCTTCTACAACGTCACCTGGATGTAAATGCAGATAACCTTTAAAAAATGCGATGTAAATAAGACTAATATTGTAATTAATAAATGAGAAAATATACTCTTTAATATGATAACTATTTTCATATTCTAATTGCGTTCGAGGCATTTCAAAATTTGTAAGCCTAGGTGCTACATTTTTGAAAACTATTTCCATGAAAATCATCGTGAAAACACTTAGAGAACCGCTACAATAGCCTGAAATCACATTTCCATACTGTCTGTTGGATGATTTTTCAACTACTAAATTTATTTTAAACTTAACAATGACCAGACTAATAAAAATAACTATACGAATGCCAACAAATATAAAAAGTGCACAATAAGAAAACATTTTCCTCATAAAGAGAGTAAATTTAGGTATGTATGGTTCATATTTTAAAGTTGCTTCATTCATTTTCGCGTGTTCGGCTTTTTTCTCGTATTCGGGGCGTATCTCGCTGTCAAACTGAACAGAAGCTAAATCCCAACGCCACGACAGCACGACCTGTTGCCTATTCCATACATGCAGGAAAATAGTGCCCCAAAATGACATTATGACAGCAAAGAACGCAGTAGATGAATTGTCAAGTAGATATGATATTTTAGATTGAAAACAGTCATCTTTGAGGAGAGTGAAATTACATAGTCGAATATTGGAACATTTAGGGCACATTATCAAATTACTCGTACAAATTTCATTGCTCGCTATTGTATATGCCTCATAATTAGTAAGAATTCCATACATAAAAAATCCCACACCAATTAATGAAGCATAAAACAGCATTTCTGAATAGAATCCCATCAAAGAGAAAATGAGTGCAATTTCTTCTCCAAAATATTCATTGATAAGTTCTAAAGGTTGTAGTGTGAACATTGCTTTAATATTAGCCCATTTCAGATAAAGTTGCCGTCGCAGACATCTATCACCTGGCTGTGGATCATATTTGTAATTCCCATCATGCAATGGATAGGCTGCTGTGTAAACACCTTGATTCAACAGTCGGGTAATTCCAAAATCTTGTTCCTCTGGACCATATACAGTTCTTTTTAGAATATGATGTACAACTTTTATCCTGTCTTGGTCAGAGAAAGTATCTTTTTCTTCAATGAGTAATTTATGGTCCAAAATTGAAGTCCTATATGAATAAAATGGTGCTTCAATCTTTCTTATAATATAATTAAGCCACTCAAACACGAATTTATTTTTCTGGACACAAATTTCTTTCTTGAATATGTATTTTAAATTCATAACTTCAGCATAATATAAGAATACATTATCAGGCATATGTATTTTAACAAAATGAATTAATGAATCTGATTTCACAGGACTTTCTAACTCTAAATGTAAACCTCCTATAATAAGTTGTTTCTGGAAACTGTCACGCAAATTAAATTTTATATTGTCCTTATCATGCAAATAAGCAAGAACAAAGTCTATCTGGCGTTTGCAATCTCGAAAATATGGTCGTCCACATTTGAATGACCCTGGAATACCCGAATTGTCCAATTCTCTAGATATATTGTCTTCCAAGTTGTCTTCCAAATTGTCTTCCAAGTTGTCTTCCAAATTGTCTTCCAAGTTGTCTTCCAAATTGTATTCCAAGTTGTCTTCCATTGTGTATGTGTTTTTTTTTTTCGGAATCTATAGGAATAAAACGCTTGAATCACTTATTGGAAATGTCCTCTCACTTTCCACAAAATGTTGTATGCATAATTCACACAAAAGCAACGTTAATCTTGAGATAACCACTCATATGAATACCTTAAAAATGTACATCTAACGACATTTACTCCATGACAACATAACAAACCATTATGAGCTCTTATGTTTTACAGCATAACTCTACATAATGTAATGTACTATATAGCAATGTCAAGGATCATCTTCCTCTATGGTAATTAATATCTCTACAATTGGAAAGACTCGAGTAAATATATTATACAAATTTTATTAAAATGAACCTTCAGATCACAAAGAAGGCTGTGGCCAGATTCGCTATGAAGTTACTCTATATTGGTGCTCTGTGGTTTCTCTGTTCTTGATATAGTGTAGGTCCTACTAGATAATCCCTTCTAAGTAATCGATGTAGGACTACTCGTATCTGGCACAAATGTGATATATATATATATATAGTGTGTGTGCATAAAATAATTATTTCATTATCGAGTAGAGCAGAAGCCATATGTTCTGATAAGAACTTCCATCTTTTTCCAGGTTGTCTAAATTATTTATTTTATTGGGATTTATATCGCTACCGCTAGATATATTTTATATAGGTTGTCCCATTTATCTTGACCATCCGAAATATATTTGTACGTAAGTACAAAATGAATTGCTTTATTCAATAGTATATTACGATGCGAGGTTGGGAAGTGGCTTTTAGAGAATCGAGGAAAATGTTTAAAAGCCGAGCGATAGCGAGGTTTTTAATTTCCGAGATTCTGTAAAACACTTCACAAACGTGCGTTGTGCATTATTTTTTGCGCGATGGTGTTTTCACAATAATAAATAATAGTAAAATAATAGCATCTTTGTTTGAAAATATTTTCGTTCATTATGAACAATTGACAAACGTTAACAGTGTGGGCAATGTTTAATAGTTTAAACAACAGGAGGCCGTGAGACTAATTAGTGATAAAATAACAGGAGGCCGTGAGAACAATTTAGTGATAAAATGCCGGCAAGTACGTATTTATAGTTATACGTTGTTTCAAATAAAGTTCAGTTCATTTAAAATGCAATGATTTGTTTCGTATAATATATATTAACACTACCCTTTGGATATTTTTTGTATAGGCTATACATTGTATGTAGTATACATAGGGGGGCAGTGGTTTTACTTCCAACACACGTGCTTGTAATAATATGTAATATTACAGTATAGTTATTTTATTATAGTATACCGGTAGTTATTTAGGTTGGCAACCCCGAAATGAGGGAAGTTGAACTTTCAGTCATGGTCGCCATTGCTGTAAGTACCACAAAACGCACTATTGCGCAAAAAAAGATGATTAACTACGAGAGGGGAATAATACTGATGGTACTGAACTTTGTATCGTTATACAGTGTGATTATAAAGCCCCAGTACATTTTGTGGATAACGTAACGCAAATAAAACAAAAATTATAAGCTAGTTTCTACTATCAAGTTAGTGTTCAACATAACCTCCATCAATATCAAAACATGTTTCCCAACGACGCACCGTCGCCCGGAAAACATGCACGAACATATCCTCTGTAATCACTTCACTCGCTTGGCGTATGCGTTCTTTCAGCACTTGCAGAATAGGAAACTTGGTTCTGTACAGCTGTTGCTTGATGAACCCCAAAGCAAAAAAGTCCAGGGGTGCGAGGTCTGGCGATTGAGGTGCCCAGATACGAGAAGATGCCCTTCCAATCCACCTTTTGGGAAACCTGTCATTGAGATACCCGCGTATAGCCAGAGCAAAGTGTGGTGGTGCTCCATCTTGTTGCATCACCACTGTATCAATGATATCATTTTGCTGTAACTGTGGCTGTAAGAAAAGTTGCAACATATCAAGATACACGTCTCCCGTGAGGGTTTCCTTTGGAATCAGTCTCTAACTTCTTCGTACGACTGACCTCTTAAACGCGCAGCAACAATCTCTATCCGCTCTTCAAAGGTGAACATATTTGTATCTTTCGAATGGCTGTAACAGAAATACGATATGTAAGCGATTTCTTTAAAATGTACTGGGACTTTATAATCACACTGTATATTAACAAGACAATGGCACTGTGTATTTTTTTCTTTCAATGCATTAATTAAGCACTCAAGTACCTGTTTACAAAAGTATCACAATGTGCCATTCCAATAAAGAGAACCTTATTAATGGAAACATAAAGTAGGATTATTAATCATAGAGAGGTAATTTATTGGCCTGCTCGATCTTATGATCTTACCCCATTGGACTTCTTTCTTTAGGGGTTATTAAAGATGTTGTCTATCGAGATATTCCGACAACTCCATATGATATGCAGAACAATATTGTGCGTTCTTGTATTTCCATTCAGCCAGTAACAGTAGAGATTGGACATGTGTGTCACTGAAAATAGTTACCAGTTTAGCACTTACTGTGAATGTTGTTCTACTGTTCATAATTCTATCTATCAACTGCTGCCGTCTTCCCGTGCCAAATCTCAAAAGCCTACGTTCTTGGGCATCTTCAATACTTAGCCCTCTTGCTTGTATTACTATCCTCATGCTTTCCTTCCATATTAACTTTGGTCTCCTTATTTTCTTCTTTCTGGTCGGTTGCCATTGATATAGTAGTTTCGGCCATCGCTCATCTTCCATTCTTAAAATATGTCCTAACCATTTTAATTCCTTCTCCTCAATTCTTTCAATTATGCTCCCTTCTGCTTCCATCATGTTTCTAATTTCCTTATTTGTGACGTTCTAATTTTGAATTTCTGGCACTTCTGCGTAAATAATCCATTTCTAGAGCTATTCATAATGCATATGGATAATATTGTAATATGTCAGTAATAACCCCACTTTATGTTTCCATTAATCCATCCATCCATAGTAATTCTGCCCGAAGGCAGGTCCTTCACTGCAATCATAGCATTTTCATGCTATGCTTGCAGCTTTACTAGGGAATTGTAGGTGTGGTAACTTCCCGTTGCTTTCCACACCGGTGAAGGATGATGATGATAATGATAAGGATGATGATGATAGCCATATGGTTTCGGGGACCGTTTGGGCCTTAAAGTTTTCCTGACATTTGTCTTACAGGTGAGGAAAGCCCCCGATAAAATCCTCACCCAGAAAAACTGCCCCGACCGGGGATCGAACCCGGGCCCGCTGCGTGACAAGGCAGCACGCTACCTCGAGGCCACAGCGGTGGACGTTTCCATTAGTAATGTTCTATTTATTAGAATCACACATTGTGATACATTCTGAACAGGCCTTGGAGTGCTTAATTAACGCATTGAGGAAAAAATACATAGTGCCATTGAAGAAAACAACATTATTATTCGTATCTTGTTCAATAATCACAAATAGGAATGAGATGCACAAAGAAATTAAACATAGGCTCAATTCTGGAAATGCATGCTATTATGCATTGCAGAGACTTTTGATGTCCCAACTCCTTTCAAAAAATGTTAAGCTGAAAATATATAAAACTATTATTCTACCAGTTATATTATATGGGTGCGAAACATGGACTCTTACTTTAAGGGAGGAAAGGATATTACGAGTATTTGAGAATAAAGTTCTTAGGAAAATTTTTGGACCAAAGAGAGATGAACAGACAGGTGAATGGAGAAGACTACATAACAATGAACTACATGGTCTTTATAGGAAGCCAGATATAATAAGAACAGTTAAGTCCCATAGACTGCGATGGGCAGGACATGTTGCGCGTATGGGGAATGAAAGACGTGCATGGAAACTTCTTGTAGGAAAGCCAGAAGGAAAACGCCCAGTTGGTAGACCAAGAATGAGGTGGGAGAACAACATTAACTATGATTTGAGGGAAGTAGATTATACAGGGAATGATTGGAAAGCATTAGCTCAGGATAGGGATGTATGGAGAGCTTATGTCCGTGCGGCCATGAACCTGCGGGTTCGATAGTGCCAGTGAGTAAGTAAGTAAGTATCTTGTTAATAAATAATACTACAAAGTTCACTGCTGATGGTGATCAGTAGGTAATATTTTCCCCTCGTAGTTGGACAACTTTTGTATAAAACAATTTTTCATTTTTTGCTTACATACAAAGGTATTTCAGGTGTCAAGATAAATGGGACCTCTGTATATTATAAACAGCTTACACGATGATAATAACAATTAATTCACTGTCACTATAGAACCCGGAGGTTCGCCCTCCATAAATCTGTATCCTGATGTCATATTTTCCGATCACTCTGTATAATCTTATTCATGTATAATGCATTACTGCACATCTCTTTACTATTGCATACTCGTTATTGGCCTACCTATTGGGCGCTTGGCCTCTGTTATTTTCACAGAATATTTAGTCAACTTACTTTCTACAAAACGAGTGAAGTATTATACAATACATGATTTCCAACAGAAAAATTAGATTACTCAAAACAAAATCTATAAATATTTTTTTTATTATCGGTTCTGAAAGATCAATTATTATGAATAACTGAAAAATTAATAATGACAAACATAAAAACAAAGAAATTTACAAAAGAATACGTTGGAACATTTAATTCTGAGTAAAATGGTATTGCATTGACATGTTTAGAACAAACGAGCAAGTGAATACAATAAAGGGTGGAAAGCTGTGCTCCTCACGCTATTCATTATTTTGGAGGTTGATTATATAAAAAATATACAGTACAAAAAATAATACTGATGTGGAAAATGAAGATGAAGAGCACGAGTTACAATTTCAAATAGGATAAGCGAGTAATTGTACAACTAATTAACTTTTTCTCATTTGCCGTGAGTTGACAAAATGAATATAGACAAATCATTTTGAAATATGTTTTGATATATTTTTTAAATAACATATATTAATTAATATCTTCTAAATTGTAGCTAATTAGTGAAGTTTGTGCGTGCGATGCCTTCGCTGTATATACAATCTCCTCTCGAGTCCTAAGAGTATCCGCTCTTTCTAACGCCATTCTCTGCTTAACTGAATTTGGAACGTTGGGTATAAAATAAGCTAGTATTCCTACAATTATTAATATCACATGTTCAAATACAACAATAAATATCAATCTTGCTGTTAGGGTGTGCCAATAGTCGGTAGATAGTTGGTATTTTCTAGGACTATTAGGGGGGAGTCGGAAACCTATGTAACGGCAAGTCTTGAAAGGCAATGGGCCAACTCCATAGTCACTAGTGTTAAATTCAGATAAATAAAAATCATGGATATAACCTGTCAAATCCCCATTGTGTTTTACTTTATAAACCAGACGTGGTATGAAATCACTTGTCACGGCTATCAAGAAGGCATTAGATATGATAGCAAGATAAGTTAGACTCTGAAGAATTTTTCCCCAAATACCTGTTCCTCGAATTTTTCGAGGAATTGTCCTTCGAGACTGTACAAGAATTCGGAAAGCATGAAGTCTCAATTCTAATATATTATGAATGAACGCTAAAACTGGTGCAAGAGGAAAAACAACAGCAAAAAGAGTAACAAATCCATATTGAATAACCATCTCAAGTCTTTCTTTGAAGAGATGTCTGCCATTGTAATCTTGTAAGTCATAATCAATCTCCCATCTAGGCAGATTTTCAACAGTCCGGCGTATATAACAATTTCGGTATAATTTTATAATACAAGGTTTGATTAGTCGATAAGCAGTGATAATTGTTTGTCGAATTCCCATACAAATAGCTAATTGTATAAACAAATCAGGTAAACAGCCAGGTGGATCGCAAAGATCGAATTTCAAAGTATTTTCTTGATACTGTTCTCTGTTGTGACCAGGATACGTGTAGAATGCGCCTCTAAAAAATGCTGTGTATATAAGTAGTCCATAGTAATTAATACATTCAAAAAACATAATCTTAAAAGCATAACTGTCATCATATTCCGACATAGTTCGCGGAATTTCAAAGTCTGTTAAAATATAAGCAATTCTTCCGAATATACTCTCAGAAATGAACATCACTATTAGAACCATGATATATTGCGTTCCACTTGTAATTACATCTTTCATGTCACTTACAAATTTGTCGGTCGAATGATCAAGTCTCAATGAAAGCGCTATTCGATATAATATAATTCCATATAAAACAGAACAAAGGGCAGTTATCATTAAAATAACTATAGATATAGAAAAAATACGACGGGCTGATTGTTCCAAGGCAGGCATATGAGGTTCTTGCCTTTTCATTATTTTGTTATATATTAATTTTTTTGCTTTTAATTCGTATTCAGGTCGAATGTCACCAGTTATTTTTGGGCTGGTCAAGTTCCATTTCCATGCCAATATTGCCTCTTGCCTTTTCCACACTTCCAGGAAAATAGTTGCCCAGACTGACATGAACAATCCAAATACTACAGTCAAAGGACTGTCGAACATATATGATAAGTGTGCATAAACACAAGAATGATTAAGAGGCACAAAATTGCATTTATGTGGATCTCTGCATAAACTGCACAACATTTCTTTGCTATTGCAAATTTCCTTAAAAGGAATTATTTCTTTGGACTCTTCATAAGAAACATCTACTACAAATACGATCAAACCAACTATGGCAGCAAATGACAACATGCATATATAACATCCTAACCAAGCAAAATAAAGTCCAACTTCCTCTCCAAAATAGTTTTTAATAAGTTCTAATGGTTGTTCCTTGAATACGGCAGTACGAAATCTTGCCCATTCTGAGTACAGAAGCTGCCTATATCCCTTTATTTCATATGGATGGTCTTCTTCAAATACCCCTTCATGTAAGGGGTATGCTGCAATATAAACACCATAAATTAAAAGCTTAATAATTCCACTTTGATCACGGGAATAGTTTGCCATTTTTAAAATATTCCAAATTATTAATACTCTGTCAATATCCGAATGAAGAATTTTTTCGTCACGAAGAAAAGTATTTGAAGAAAAATTGTACTCTAAAGAATATCCAGACTTGGCGATATTTAGAAAACATATCCGGTCATCAGGTTTCATACATTTGGGCATTGAGAAGCACGGAGTTTCACTTACTTCGCCATATTTTCTATGAATGTATTTTAAATCCATTATTTCTGCGTGGTATAAAAGTGTTTCTCGTGGAATGTGTAATTTCAGAAAACGAATGTTAGGTCTTAGAACCGATGCTTCTATTTCCAGATCTAATCCAGCAGCTCTTAAAATTGAATGAAACTTATTTCTCTCCTCATGAAACTCTAAATCATCAACATAAACAAGAATAAAATCAATTTGACGTTTACCATCTCGAAAGTAGGAATGACCAAATTTATTTGAACCAGGAATTTCTGAATTATCTTCTAAACTAAAAGTATCTTCAGTTAATGTTCCTGCATATTCTGATCGCACATAACTCCCAACACTAGTTGTATTTAAAGTTGGAAGATTCAGTTTATTGTACATGATAGGTAAAGAAAACTAATTCCGATAGACTGAAAATTATTTTCTGCTTGAATATATGGTATTGTTGTGTAATATATAACGGCATCTTAATCACTGCCCACTCGATAACAAAACCTTGCTTCTTTACGGCCTCGATCACAGCGTGGACCGTGACGCAATTTAAAAGTATTTATAGTCACTCTAATCGGGCACATCGATCAAAACTGTTAATTCACATATTACATGCAGTACCATAGAGAACGAGATACAGTACATCCTCTGTTTTATAGTATAGGAGGTAGTGTTGTTTATCTTACAACGTTGGCAACTGATTTCTTAAATGAACGGACAGTATTCAGACATTCAGACCCTATACCTTTCACTATATAATTAAATGCGCTGAAATAAATTTCAGAAACAATTTCATGAAAATAAAAGTAAACACAATGCAAATAACAGTCTACAATAATTCGAAGGAAACTATCTAAAAATGCACAAATTACTGTACAACATATTATATGGGTGCGAAACATGAACTCTTACTTTAAGGGAGGAAAGGAGATTACAGGTATTTGAGAATAAAGTACTTAGGAAAATTTTTGGACCAAAGAGAGATGAACAGACAGGTGAATGGAGAAGACTACATAACAATGAACTACATGGTCTTTATAGGAAGCCAGATATAATAAGAACAGTCAAGTCTCGTAGACTGCAATGGTCAGGACATGTTGCACGTATGGGGAATGAAAGACTTGCATGGAAACTTCTTGTAGGAAAGCCAGAGGGAAAACGCCCAGTTGGTAGACCAAGAATGAGGTGGGAGAATAACATTAATTATGATTTGAGGGAAGTAGATTATAGGGAATGATTGGAAAGGATTAGCTCAGGATAGGGATGTATGGAGAGCTTATGTCCGCGCGGCCATGAACCTACGGGTTCGATAGTGCCAGTGAGTAAGTAAGTAAGTAAGTATTTGAATCACGATTTGAATATATATACATACATGCCTCTGTGTGTGTGTGTGTGTTATATGCCGAAGAAAGTAGCAAAGAGCTAAAATTGAATAATAAATTTAGACATAAATAACCTAAAACGCCATATTAACAATATGTAACGTTGGAAAAATAATGATGGATAAAATAATGCAAACATAATACTGAAATCAATAAAGTCAGGCAAGCCATTCGCATATATTAGTTAAAGAAACAAATTTCTTCCTGAACCGGGATTTGAATCCTAGGTCTCCATCTTTACACGCTGGTGTTCTCAGCACTTGAACTACTAAGGCAATCCAGGAGCAAACAGATTTATGTACCTTTGGCAAAATTGTACCCATAGTAGTGAACTTTTAAGCAACGGGAAGCTACCACACCTACACAATTCCCTAGTAAATCTGCAAGCATAGCATGAAAATGCTATGATTGCAGTGAAGGACCTGCCTTCGGGCAGAATTACTATGGATGGAACTAACTCACTCACTGGTTATATCGAATCCATAGGTTCATGGCCGCGCGGAAATAAGCTCTCCATACATCCCTATCCTGAGATGTTTTCCAATCATCCCCTGAATAATCTACTTCTCTCAAATCTTGAATAATGTTATCTCCCACCTAATTATTGGTCTACCAACTAGGCGTTTTCCTTCTGGTTTTCCTACAAGAAGTTTGCATGCACCTCTTTCATTCCCCATTCGAGCCACATGTCCTGCCCATCGCAGTCTACGAGACTTAACTGTTCTTATTATATTTGGATTCCTATACATACCACATAGCTCACTATTAAGTAGTTTTCTCCATTCACCTGTCTTTTCATCTCTTTTTGGCCCATATTTTTTGTAAGAACTTTATTCTCAAATAGTTTTACTCGTAATCTTCTTTTCTCCCTTAAAGTAAGAGTCCATGTTTCACATCCATATAATATAACTGGGAGAATTACAACAGGATTATTTCTCTTTAGTTGCATTAACTAGTACGTTAGGTATAAGTAATGGTTTTCCTGTGTACGTTAATTTCAATATCACCTTCGTAATTAGCTGATATAGCACGGAATAAATTCCATCATTATTTATTCTTAGTATAAGCAATCAATTTGACAAGTTCTACATAATATAGGCCCATACCGCCATGGACCCTTCTTAGGGAGACTGTATTTTATGGGTGTCCAGAGTTATATCAGTATGCCTGTAAATTTTCATTCCGATATCTCGATTTATGAATGTGTGACAGCCATTTTGAAATCAATTTGTTGTAGATGAGACAGGCAATTACGAGTATCAAATTCACTACAGTTTTGTTATTTCTTCTTATTTGAAGATGGAACTACGAAAGGCTTAGAGACAGTCGCCAGAAACTAACTCCTTTTGAGTAAAACAATGGGTCTCCTCTAATCAGAAAACTGGAAGGATGGATTCCAGACTATCGTGAAACGCAAGCCAACAGGAAATAAACAGGCTTTCAAGATCCAGTGTTATGTGTTTTAAACAATCAGGTGGTGTTACAGCTGCTGATAGTTTCAATGATGCATACATTACTTTTAAATACTAAAGCCGGATATTTACCCATACTTAATAATAATAGGGGTTATTTTATTTATTTAATATATATATATATGTGTGTGTGTGTGTGTGTGTGTGTGTGTGTGTGTGTGTGTTTTGCAAATGCCCCCGGTTGTCTTTCGACATTCCAGGTGTTCTCTCCTGGCATGGCGTACATGTAACCCACTTCTGAGTTTGGGGTGCCTGGAAGGCGGGGTTACGTTACCCCGATATGATGGGTGATGATGATAATGGTGAGCCAGGAGAGTCCCTAATCCTAAGCTTAATCTAAGATGGATATGAATGATGATAATTGCGATGGCCATATGATTTCGGGGACCGTTTGGGTCTTAAAATTTTCCTGACAATTGTTTTACAGGTGAGGAAAAACCCCGATAAATACCTCACCCAGAAAAACTGTCTCGACCGGGGATCGAACCGGGCCCGCTGCGTGACAAGGCAGCACGCTACCTCGAGACCACAGCGGTGGACAATATATATTTTTTAATATTTTAATTTTTATATTCAATAGAAATTATATAAAATATTATAGTTTGAATATTAAGAAATTCATATTTTTTATGTCATATGAAAAAATGGTAACTGAATAATTTATTGTTGAGAATAATTTTGTGGTTCTAAATAATTATAGAATCAGTTAAGAATTTAAAAGGAGTTTAAATATATCAACTGACATTAACTTTAAAAGAGATTGGATAACCTGGATATGAGTCAACCAATAGTACTTATAAGCCTGGTTTGGACCAATCAGATTTGAATGTCATAATTTGAAATGGAGGATTCTGGGAATGAGATATTCCTATATCTAGAAGTTGAAGAAGTATTTTAGTCAGTTCTTCATTATTTTCCACGTTGTGGCCGCAATTTCGAAGAAGTAATTCTTTTCCCATGTTATGACGATGTTTTGAAGCAGCTAACTCTCTTCATGCCCGATGTTGTAGTAACATTTTGAAGGAATAGTGTCCCAAAATAATAAATAAGAATTACTGGTTCAGGTTGGGTTTGATGTTCGGTAGAGGTGGACTCTCTTCTCAAGGTCGAAGTTGGTACACAAGATAGGAAAACACTTTAAAAATCACTAATAACTGATTCCTGTAGAAATAGTTGTAAATTTATTTACTATTTAATTTCCCAGCAGATCAAGTAAATATAGGTGGTATTATTCTTCACCGTCAATTAAAATTAAATTATTTTCTTTTCTTGAATCAAATATCACATTTTATCAGGAGAGCTGTTATTGCTTCTATCCTTGATGAAAGTTATATGATGACTAACTAGAGTAATTCTGTTATAATTTTAAAGAACTTTATTACATCACATGATTTTATATTTAAATTCTATTGGTTAATGGTCCATTAAATACCAGGTTTAAATTTTATTTGTTAAATCAAAAAGTTTATTGTTTTAACATCCAATCAGAATTTAGTATACTTTTATTTAAAAATATTAAGTTAAGCAGGTGTTCCTATTACAGTTATAACAGGAAGCTTTATATTTCAGACAACAATGACTTAAGACACAATTTTAAAAGCATTATTTAGAAATACTGTTATATAATACAATTTCTTTAATTGTTACTGAGACATTTTTATTCAACAATGAACAACAATTAATTATTTAGATGTTTTTCTTTATTTAAGTTATATTTAAATATTAAAAGAATTTTAAAGTATAAAATTATTAACTTTAACTTTCATATTTATTATGATATTAAAATCCTGCTATAAAGTCTTCTAATGAACGCCGTGGCGACAAGACCTGTTTAAAAACGGTCTTCCATGATTTTAATGAAATTATACATAATTTCATTTACAATTGAATAATAGGTGCATCATTTGACTCCACATACATCTTAATATATGTATAGCTAACTTCAGCTCGAAATATTAATATTTTTTAATAATTTGATATATGACAGTTGGGTCATCATAATGGCGATGAAGATTAACATTTTATAACGGTATGGATACTAGCCGTCAAATAAGAAAGGTCAATATACAAGTTTCGTAAACATCAAAAGTACTTCATTAGTGAATAAAACTCCAACATTTTATTCAAAGTTAATTTGTGATTTTTATTGTGAGTTATAACCAATTTTGAATCTTCCGTAAGTTCCCCTGAAGGAAAACTCATAGCCGAGGCAAAATTAAGTTGAATCCAGGACTCCCACAGCGAGATCCTACAACTAGAACCTACTACAGTATAACTTGTTTAAATCGGAACTTGAATAACGCGGAAATCTGTCTAATGTGAACAAATGTATTGGTCCCGGCGAAATAATAGTAATTTTACGTGTATTTATTTTGCATACAACGGAATCTGTCCAACGCGGAGACGGAAGGATATTTCTACACAATTCATGAAAAAAATATAAAGCGGAAAGACAGAGAGAGAGAAATAAATTGGTTTCCACTTCATTGAATTCCCCTTAGGCCTGAAAAAAATAAGGAATGATTCTTGCTGCCGGGTGAAATAGAGATTCTATCTGTATCTGAAATTTTCTTTCGGCCTCACTGCATACCCGTAATGCAAAATACAGATACCTGCCTTGCAAATAACCATTGCACTGTAAAATATTAAATTTAAGTTCTGAGACCTATCTTTCACAGGTAGCCATCTTTATTCCGTCTGAACTTACGGAATAAAGATGGCTGAAATGTATATATCATTCTCATTAAACGAAAAAGTGATTGAGGATAAATCTCCAAATTTCCGAACCGATGCTCCAAAGTAAAGCTCTAACTCTTGTTAAATTCATAGAGAATAATTATTTCAATGCATCTTCAGGTTGGCTGGACAGTTTTAAAATACGAAACAATGTAGTGTGGAATGAAATTTGCGGGGAATTAAAGGATGTGGAGTTAGTAAGCGAAAACCGAAACTGCATACTTTAATTTCAGAATACGCGCCTAAAAGACGAAATGGGACTGTTTTCTCGCGCGTTACCGTCGAAGTCGCTCATACATACTATACTTCACTTTCCAACGGCAGCGGAACTACAAATAAAGCAAGGTACGTAAAAGACATATACGGTACTTTATAAACTAAGATTATTAATAAGTTTGTCTAATGTGGGGGAAAAAATGGTCCCACGCGATTCCGTTTTGAGCAAGTTTTACTGTAAAACAACAAATAATACTTTATACGAGTATGATCACCACAACGTGGGTTTTCATCTAAACACCCAACTACAATACTTAAAAAAATGACCGTGACATGAATGTTGACACAAGGTTATTGGAAATTCAGCTGTTCAACTGCAGCCAGCAAAAGATAAAGATGTGCGCAGTTTATTAAAATTCCTAGAACCAAATGAGGTAGCTTGGTATGAAAAAGTTTTCCTGTAATCCAGAAATGAAAATGAACAAGGAGCTAGTGATGATGAACTAAATCTGAATGATTAACTTCACTCTTTGTTAAGAAAGAAACCATTTATGTTTCCAATTTCATATAAAATTATTTGTGTTTTCATTTTGTAAACATCTGTTTATAAGAATATATTTGTGTTCTGTTTAGTCCAAAGTTGTATTTTTATATTACCACACTGTGTAACATAAAAATTTAATACTTCTATGTAAAATAGGATCATGGACATCTATTCTCCCTAAAAAGGGCCCATTTAGACCTATATAGTGTTTTTTTTCTGTATAGGTATCATAAAAATCCACATTAATTTAGTTTTAACTTAACATTGACTTAAGGCCATGACGGAATTATGCCACTATGTGGAACAATTTCGCCACATTGCATACAATTGTTTTTATTTACATTCTGATCTTATCAAATTAGATAAAATAATGTTGAATTTAGTTTTATGTAGGTAAAAGCATGATTAATATATTCAAGTACTAATATCTAAGTTTCATATAAAATTAAAGCTACAAAAATTATTTTCTCTTAAGGTAACGCCATTATCACTCTCCCCTATGCATTGTTTTGAGCATCCATATCTGTATGAAAACTGAAGATAAACTTATATTCTACTAGAATAGATTTAGAATAGATTTATTTAGAATAGATTTATTTAGCTGGTAGCACGTGATAGAATAAATATGAAAGAGTATTTTTGTAAAATGTTGTACCAGCAAAAAAGCTATTGATAAAATGTTTTGCATACTTGAATTCCTAATTCCTAATTTTCTCAAACATGATTTCCTGTCTTATGCCCCTATTAAGTAGAAATCCTCAATTGTAATATGAATAGAAGTTCACTACTGAGGGTATACGGAGATTTCAGAGACAAAAATTGTTTCTGCTCCTGAATTGCTTGAGTAATGATAAGAAAGTCAGTGCGTAAAGCTGGAGATCATGGGTGGTTTAAATTCCGGCTCAGGTAACATATTTTTCTCTTTAGTTATATTAAAATAATATAGCCAACTTACTGTAAAACACTAAAAACTAAAAGAATAACAGACATCAGTCTTAAATTTAAAAAAAACTAACTCACTGGCACTATCGATCGTGGTTGAGCGGACATAAGCTCTCCACACATATTTATACTGACTGAGCTAATGTTTTCCAATCATCCTCCTTGTATGATCTTTTTTCCTCAAATCATGGCTAATGTTATACTCCCATCATTCTTTGCCTACCCTACTGGACCGCTTACCCTCTGGTTTTTCTACAAGTTAGTTTACATGCCCTTCTTTCATTCCCCAATCGTGCGACATGCCCTGCATATCGCAGTCTACGATATAACTGTTCTTATTATATCTGGTTTCCCAAAAATATCTTGTAGCGCACTGTTAATAGTATTTTCCATTCGCCTGTCTGTTCACATCTCTTTGGTCCAAACATTTTCCTAATTCACCATAACCATATATCTGCTTCGGGGTCTCAAGGAGACCCTATTCTGCCTTAAATTGTTACATATTCCGACAAAAATACGAAAAACTCCGGTATGGCCCACCACCAATGACCCTCCGGAACCTCTAGGATTCGAACCTGGCATCCCAGTCCGGGCAGTCGCGCGCGCCGCCTACGCGTTTTCCCCCCATGATTGATACGTGTCTTACAATAGCTTCTGCAATTGGGCGATACAGAAATGAGCATAATTTATTGTCTATCAACTTTAGCAATAATTATATACGTGCCTATCAATATTTCATTTATTTGTTAAAATCAATTAATAGCATCATATTTTGAAATAAAATTAGGTAGTTCTTACGTTGCAAGGACTGAAAATATTTTAAGATTTCGTTTTGAAATTCCTCTCAACTCATCCGCTAAACTTAATTTTCAGTCCTTGGAACGTAAATAACTATTACAGAAAAATCCAAATTTCCAAGGTCAGGAATCGAACGCTGACTACAAAAGTAGTGTTTTATTTAACGACGCTATTTAACGGCTAATGTCATTAGCCGTAAATATACGACACGGGAGTCGGGACCCGCGGCTTTAGTTCCCTTCCAAAGGAACCAATGTTCACGATGTTTACGCTCTGAAAAATGTATTGATTACTGCTAGGTTTGAGCCCCCAAATCTCGGAATCAGAGGCGCGCATGGTAACCACTAGGACCGATGACCACGAAACTAGAGAGGACGGTGTCTTAATTAGCCTGGTAATCACTAAATAGACCGGAAATACAATGTTATAAATTTTCCACACTAGGCTAATAGCAACAAAGGTTGGGCTCTTACGCTTGATAATCGCATACGTTTCCATCATATTTAATGTCCGATAGATCGTTTAACTTACTTTCCAAAGGAAGCCACGTCTTAACATTTTCTTAACCTTAAAAATTGCATTCGGAATTGCCGCGATTAAAGCCATTACCCACGGTTCGTAATACACGCTTTCCCATCCGATAGTTTAATCTCGTATATCGTTCCAATTCGTCTCACGTCATCGGTGTTCGCAGATTCTAAACTGTTTAAAAATTACAAATTTAAATGTTGAATAAAAAGATCCACTTTATATTGCGAAATATATATTTTTTTTCGTTTATCTCTAGAGCAGTAGATATAATTATTAAATATACTATCATTGTCATTTTATAGATAGAATACAAAGTTTTCGGAATGTCAAACTAACGTTTTCTCAGTTCAATCAATGTTTTCCTAATAGACATAGCTTCCTGATATTCCGCTGCCATATGCTGCTTAACAGTATTTGGTATATCTGGTATCACATATGCCATTATGCCTACTAAATTATTACCACGTGCTCAAATATCACGACAAATAAGAAACGCGCAGCTAATATATGCCAATAAGTTTCTGTCACTCTGTATTTGTGTTCACTTGTATAAGGTTCTCTATATCCCTTATATCTACAAGTCCCATTTGGAGTTCTCTTTGTCGCCGATGGGAGGTCCCTTATGTCAAACACTGAAAACGACGAATTCACATAGCCTTTAAGCTTTCCATCGTGATTCAATTTGTACATAAATCGAGGCACAAAATCACTTCTGAATGCTATCATTAATGCATTAATGAAAATTGCCAGAAAAGTTATACCATGAAGTATGCCACCCCAAGCACCCATCCCTCTCACTTTCCTAGGAATAGACCGTCTAGTGTCTATTAGTAATTTTGCAGCATCGACGCGAAGTTCTAGAACATTATTAATAAGAGCAAGTAGGGGCGCAAGAGGAAATGCTGCAACAAACAACGTAACAAAGCCATACTGAATCACCATGTCCAACTGTTCTTTGAAAAGAGTTGTATTTGTAAATTCAGAAAGGTAATAATCCGCCTCCCATCTCGGAAAATCTGATTTTCCGAGGGTGCCAGTCCTGAATTTTGACCAATAATAATCTAATTTTGGCTGCATGTATTGCAAAAAGAGGAAAAACGCTTGTTTACAAAGCATGATCACCACAAGTTGTATGAAAATTTCAAAAATACACCCAGATGGATCACATAAATCAGAAGCTAAACTATACCGTTCTTCAGTATTTCCAGGGTGACCATAGAACATTCCTTTGAAAAAAATAGTATATAATAAATTAGCATAATAATTTATAAATTGAAACACGTATATTTTGAAAGTGTAACTGTCATAAAATTCAGACGACGTACGTGGACTTTCCAAGTTGGTGAGAAATTTTGCTGAACTCTCAAAGATGTACTGAAATATTAGCATTACTATAACACACAATACGGCACTTATTGACCCACCTACAATTCCATGATATTCTCTCACCAAATAACTTGGGGAATTCAACATATTCAGAGAAATTTCAATTCTCAAATGTAGCAGACCGTAATAAGAAACTATTACAAAACAGGTCATTAACGTAATGATGACAGTCGCTGCTATGTATCTCAATATCTTTTCTTTAAGTGGCACGTAAAACTCAGGTTTACCAGTTATCGTATTAAGACGTTCGTGTTTTGCATTTCTTTCAAACTGTGGTCTTGGTTCATCTTCATATTCAACACTAACCAAATCCCAACGCCATGAAAGTATGGCTTCTTTTCTTCCCCACATTCCCATGAAAACTGCCGCCCAAATTGACATGAAAGCTGCGAAGAATACAATACTAGGATTGTCAAAGGAATAAGTCAGTTTGGAAAACAGGCAGGAATTATTTAGCTCAACATATTTACAAACCATTTCTTCTCGACAAACAGGACAAAGTAGAATGTCGCTTTTGCAAATTTCTCCAGTTGGTACCATATCTTCAGATTTCCAACTAAGTAAACCATACATAAAAACAATCACACCAACTATAGCGGCGTAAGATAACATTTCCGTATAATATCCCAGCCATACGAAATATAGCCCAACTTCTTCTCCAAAGTAGTTTTTCACTAATTCTAATGGTTGGCGCTTTGAAAATGCAGTTCTTATGTTAGCCCAATGCACATACAGTTCTCTTCTCAAACTTTCCGTGCCTTCTGGTGGATCTTCTAAATAATCTCCTCCATGTAGAGGATATGCTGCAGTATAAACACCATTTTTCAAGAGTTTCCTTATTCCGCTATCTTCTTGTCTTGATCCATATCTAGTTCTTCTTAAAATATCCCATACGATAGCTATTCTATCTGTTTCACTAAAATTTAAATCTCCGTTATCCTCCTCAGTTACAAAAGTACCTTGGATTGAAGTTCTGTAATCAATAGTTGGAGGATTTATACGATTTTTTATGGAATCCAATACAACTAACCAAAATGGTCTGTCTTCAATTGCATACCTCCTCTGGAAAACATATTTCATATCTAGAATTTTTGCATTAAGATTAAGTATGTCATCCGGGATATGTATTTTAATAAAATAAAAATCTTCCATTTTACTGACTGATTTTTCCACTTCTAATTGCAATCCTGCTGTTTTCAAATTACGTTCAAATATTATTCGTTCGTCCATAGTATCTTCCGAATCAATATAAGCAAGAACAAAATCAATACGTCGTTGACAGTCACGAAAATATGCCAAACCGAATTGGTAGGAGCCTGGAAATTCTGAACCTTCAAATTCTTGATCTGCATCGTCGTCTTTCATTTCTAAAATAACGAAGACTACATCCAAAATAGCTTAAGATAGTCTATATTTCATAATGCAATATGTAATCAAACAGTCTGTGATATACTCCTTATTCTCTCGACAGTCTCGAAAGTTCAAACGTATTTTAAATTCATTTCACATGAAAACTCTTCTCTTCACAAATATTACCGTTGTTTGAATTTGATATTACACAATTTTTCTGTATAATTGTATATTTTATGCGTGGCATTAAGATCACTATAACTGCATAAAAATAACCTCACTCGTAAGACAAAACGACTTTCGTAAATGATCATAATGAATAAATAAAGATAATTTCTATGTTAAAAATGATTTCATTATTTTACTTCATTGATTTTTTGTTTATCCTTACTTCTATTGTTATGTTAAAAAAACCAAATAATAAATCAAATTAAAATGTCTTTTAGGTCTAAAAGATAATGACAGATAATTTCAAATATTAAACAATGAAATGTATTTTAGAGATTTTTTATGTTTCGTTATTTAATAAACAACTATCACACATAAAAAATAGACAAATTCTAGGCGAAGGTAAAATGATTGTGTGTGTGTGTGTGTGTGTATATATATATATTAGTATTTTAGTCCAGTGCAGTAGCTGAACGGTTTAAGGCATGATGCCTTTGTGCAGAGCAACTGGACTTCCAACTGATTCTAGTCCCTATGGGGAAAGAAATTTTCTCATGGAATTTCGGTCAGTATGGGACCGGTGTCTATCTAGCATCATGAGGAATTTGGGTAGCTACAATAACTAGGGGTCCAAGGTTGAGAAAACCAGCTATAACGGCTGGAGGGTCCGACATTGCTGACCATAAGTCACCCCTACACTGACTGGATGATCGTCTAGCTCTATGATTAACACACATAAAGTATATATGTGTGTGTGTCTACCCTTCTCTGAAAAGTATGCCCAGATACAATTTTAAAATTTTATAAAACAATGGCTTTTCCAACTCTATTTTATGGTTTTAAAACTTGGACTCTTACTACAGGCAAATTAAATAGGCTAGTAGCTGCAGAAATGAAGTTATTAAGACCTTTAGCAGGTTATACGCTTTATGATCACATGTGTAATGAAGATATCCACAAAGCTCTCAACACACTAGCAATAACTGAATCCATCGAAATATACCAAAATAATTGGCATGAACATCTCCATAGAATGCCAAACACTAGACTACTTCTGACGCTATTTAATTACAGACCCACAGGGTAAAGAGACCCAGGAAGACACCTAGGAAGCGAGGGAGGGACCAATTTCTATCCTGAAGCAGAACAGGCCAATGGTCTAATCCCTGATGATGATGATATATGTATGTCAACATAATGAAATATAAATTTAATAACTTCAAAAGATTTAGATAATTTTGGATATAGTCCTACAAAGTTGATCTGTTGATAAATTTGTGATATGAAAGGACATGTTAATTAATTTGATACAATCTGTGTCTAAACATTTATCATTAAATTTTCCTTCATGTATGTTGTATATTGTTACCTTTCATGGTTAAATTTCAAAACTTACTTTAAAAATTAAAACAGGCAATTGTGTCATTTTGATCAACTTGTGCGTTAAGTGGTACATTTAAAACAAATTTACAAAACTGTTATATTCAAAAATTTAAAATATAAAATAGGTACCTGAGATCTCAGTCATCCTCAACTTTATAAGGGTGTAAGATGTGAAGTTCATTCAGAACATGCTCCATCCTCAGCACGTAAATCAATACTAATTGCTGTTTGTGAGAATCTTGTAGATAGCGTTGATGTCATTGGGTGTGTTCTAGTTAAGCAATTGTGTGTTTCCGGCCTCTTTCAATATCTTGATCTCTTCAAGAACATTGATCTTCAAGTTACTTTTTCTGTATGAATGATAGATAATACTGTTGATAGTACGCACATAGTCATGTGCTGTGATACAGGCCCGTGCCCTAGCAGACGGATACGGTGCCCACTCCTTTTCCCAAAAGTTTTGATGATGATATCGGATATACCAGCCAGTCGTATGAATCTCACAATATTGACCTGATGTCCAATTCCAAAAAAATATTAGGATTAATAATAGGAAAGTAGATATTAAGTGACAAAGAGAGTTCTGATACCAGCTCTTCCCAAAGAAAAACCACACTGTTTTGCACTATTTGTGAAAAACCGAAAAGCTAAAATTAATTTTTGCAGCTTTTTGACATGCCATGCCTGGTGAGCTAGTGATTTGACCAAGTCATACAGTTGGCAACTTATGATCACAGTGGGAGTGAATGTTGCTGATTTGATGTTAGTTGTTTAACATAATCCACACAATATGAAAAGAGATCAGGATATTCAGACACTTTTCTCACGCCAATAAATACAAGAAAAAAAAATTGTATAAAGCCAGACCAGGAAGATATGAGGGGTGTGGGCAAATAACTTGACAACCCATATATATATATATATATATATATATACATATATCAAGGAAGGGGAACACCATCTAGAAAGGATGAGTTCAAATTGGATCCCCAAAGCTGTTTATAATTATATACCAAGAGGACGAAGAACACTGGGCCGTCCTATGAAACACTGGAGGGAAAATTTTCTATAGGATCGTAACAGGCCTTGGCCTAATACTTGGAAGGAAGAAGAAGAAGAAGGAAGGGGAAGTAGAAAAATCTGCAGTGGCTGCTCATGCATGGTCTGAAAAACATCTTATTGAGAAGGAAGCTAAATTATTAAAACAAATAGAAAAATCAAAAGAACTCACTGTTTGAGAAAAGATCTACATTCAAAAGAGTGAAAAGGAGAAATTGATGAACTTTGAAATTCCCGAGGAGAATGACCTAGTCTGTCAATGGAAGCAGCGAAGGACAGCTCTTCAAGATGACAGAACAATGGTCATGATGATACTGAGGATGGAACGGAAACTAAGTTCCGAAACTAGTTTATAGTTAAATAAGAAGAAAAATATGAGGTGAGTGATCAAATTATACCTAAACCCATATATATATATATATATATTTTAAATCTTTTTTTGCATTATCTACCTCTTATTGGAGTTGTTTGTCTCTGGTTTAAAGAAGTATTGTTAAAAACCAATAGATGCAAGAGTTATTGCCTATGCCATCATTCCACAATTTCTTTAAAGTTCAAAGAAAAACTTGACAAGCCACATATTCAAGATGTAGCTTATCAATTTTTTCACTAAGGTGCAAGGCACGTATGTAGACAGCAAAATCTGCTCTTAAGAGGCATCATGACTGGGGACGAGATGAGTTAGAAACACCAAGAGGAAATGAGGAAACTTCCATGCTCTTTTGCATCACTGGCACGACGAGGAACTGGAGAAAAAAAACCTTAGAAAACTGCAAAAAATGTAATACAGTAAAACTTGTTTAATCCGGAACGTGAATAATGCGGAAATCTGTCCAATGTGAACAAATTTATTGGTCCCGGCAAAATAATAGTAATTTTACATGTATTTATTTTGCATAAAACAGAATCTGTCCAACGCGGAAACAGAAGGATATTTCTACACAATTCATGAAAAAATATAAAGCAGAAAGACAGAGAGAGAAATAAATTAGTTTCCACTTCATAGATTTCCCCTTGGGCCTGAAAAAAATAAGGAATGATTCCTGCCGCCGGGTGAAATAGATTTTCTATCTGTATCTGAAATTTTCTTTCGGCCTCACTGCATACCCATAATGCAAAATACAGATACCTGCCTTACAAATAACCATTTCACTGTAAAATATTAAATTTAAGTTCTGAGACCTATCTTTCACAGGTAGCCATTTTTATTCCATCTGAATTTAAGGGAATAAAGATGGCTGATGAAATGTATAGATCATTCTCATTTAAACGAAAAAGTGAAAGTGATAGAGGATAAATTCCAAATTCGAAGGACCGATGCCTCCAAAGTTAAACTCTAACTCTTGCTAAATTCATAGAGAATAATTATTTCAATGCATTCTTAAGGTTGACTGGACAGTCTTAAAAGAATGAAACAATGTAGTGTGGAATGAATGACATTTGCAGGGAATTAAAGGATGTGGAGTTAGTAAGCAAAACCGAAAACGCATACTTGAATTTCAGAACATGCACCTAAAAGACGAAATGAGACTATTTTCTTCAAGTTGGTTACCATCAAAGTTGCCTCATACATACTATACTTCACTTTCTAACGGCAGTAGAACTACAAATAAAGCAAGGTACGTAAAGAGACATATACGGCACTAAGATTAATACATTTTTTATAATGCGGAATTTTGTCTAATGTGGGGAAAAAAATGGTCCCATGCAATTCTGCTTTGAGCAAGTTTTACTGTATATACAAAATGATCTAACAGACACCTTCGAAAATTTAATTTAGAAGAACATCCTGGATAAAGTTAAGAAAGGTAATAGTTTCCGTGTTTTGGTGGTCGAAACCACGGGTATTTCTCAGTTGAATGATTATCTCTATGTGTGGACGAAGATGATTTGTCCATCAAAGAAGACTTTTTGTGTTTCTTACAAGTTTACAACATTACGGGGAATGATTTTGCGAAAATCATTTGAAAAGTGGTACAAACCATGATTTTGATTTAAATAATTTAATGAGGTAATGGTAAGATAGAACAGCAGAAATCATCATCATCCTTCATGGATTAGGTCTTTGTCTGTTCCGATCTCACATCTGTTCAGCCCAGTGCTTTCTTGGTCTTCCTACCAATCTTCGTCCTCTAGGATTATACATCAGTGCCAACTTTGGTATCCTATCCTCTGTCATTCTTTGCAGATGTTCTATCCAATTGTTTCTGTGTTTTTCTATTTGTTGAAGAAGTGATTGTACTTTTAGTTCCTTCTAATATTCTATTTCTAATATGTTCTTCTCTTGTACAACCTTTCACAGCTTATAGGAATCTCATTTCCGCTGCCTGAATTTTACTTCGTTCTTTTTCCTTCAGGACCCAGGCCTCACTTCCATACAGCAGAAATGAGTGGAAAATTCAAAGAAGTTCAAGTGCTGACAAAAGGAAAGTATCCAAGGACCTTTTGACACACTACATGTTGCAATGGCTCAATTTATACCTGACTGACGCACCTAAAGTACAAAGTGTACAAAATATTTCAGGACTTGTTTCTGAATGCTATATTTTTTTTTTCACGCTAGTGAAAAAGAACCCGAGTTCTACAAGAAAAAATACTAGAACTTCTTCCTAAATGTGAGAGCAAAAAAGTGAAAACAATATGTGAAACATAATAGTTCAAGTGGCATGAAGCAGTTATTTTATTTAACTAAATTCTAAACATGATTATAGCGACATTAGAAGAGTTGAAAACCAACCTAGTAGATTAAAGACAATCTCTTCATCTACAAAGTATATACAAGCCTTTATTTTCTGACATCACTCTTTGTACTTAATAAATTGCTCAATGGAACTCTTACAATTTATGAAAGAGGTTCCAAAAAAAGTAGAAATTATAGCATCAATCGTCGATGTGCAGTAATAGCCCTAGAACAGAGCTGTCCAAACTATTTGTATCGCGGGCCAAATGGACGAAAAATCAAGGTGGCGTAGCAATATAGCTGTTCTGGATATTATTATTATTTCTAGAAGAGATAAAATAAGAAACAGTGTAATTAAACAAAATATAAATGTTCAAAGTACAATTGTGAAATTTATTAAAAACAAGCAATTAAAATTGCATGATCATGTAAAAAAGAATGACGGAAGACAGATTTCAAGAAGAATACTAGAATGGATACCACTTGGTAGAAGAAGAAGAAGAGGATGACCAAAAATAACCAGCACTGATGGTGTTTTGAGCAGCATGAGTGGAAAACAAATTGAACGAAGGAGATTGGAATGACAGAGAGATGTGATGGAGAATGACATAGGCACAGGAAAGTGTGAAATATTATGAAACTGTTAAAATAAATTAATTGATATTACTGTATTGTTATTATTGTTTTATTATTATTATTATTATTATTATTATTATTATAAGCGTGTGTTGATTTGCTACTTTTCTTGTAATGTCCTTAAAACGTATTTCACAAGTTCTTATTTCTGATAGACTAATATTATAGAGATACCTTCACAATATTTTAATTTATGATAACACTAAAGGGGCCTAACAGAAATTAATGAAGGGCCGTATCTGGCCTGCAGGCCATAGTTTGGGCACCCCTGCCCTAGAAGAAAAAAACACATTACAAGATTTTAATAAAAATTTTTATGAACTTCAATGTTTAGCTGAAGATCTTGGAGTCAAAATTGCAATGCCATGAATAAAGACAAATATCACCGCAACATACTAAAGTCAGATCCTGAAGCTTACTACCATACGACAGTATATACTGTTTCAGGATGATCTAATTACTTCTCTCTGCAGATACTTATTCATCTGATACAATTCCTCATACCAACATTCCGTAATATCCTACTTCACCAAGTAAAACTTGCAATATAATTCTACCATCAAAAAAACTTGGAAACCCTGTAAAATATACTGCTGAAGCTGAATGGAAATTCTGGTGACTGAAATGAAAAAACAATGAATATGCTCCAAAAATAACCATTGATGCATTCATCAAGGTCGATTTAATTTCACACATTTCCATACTCTCATAAATCTTGTCAGCGTTGCCTGTTAACACCACATTCGTGGAAATAATTTTTTCCACCCTAAAGCTTCTTAAAAACCATCTCGGAAGTATCACCTCCATTGATTGACTCGTTTCATTCAGCATGCTATTATAGTGCCCAAAGAGGTGATTACACTTTTCTGAAACTCAGACTCATCATCTTCAGCTAAATATATTGGTTAGTCTTTAATTTGTTTTGACTTAAGGTAGGCCTATATGCATCTTAAGTTAAGTATACCTGGATGGAAATTAATCATTAATATTATATGAATGATTTATTGAAATTATATTATTAACAGAGTAAATCGTGCAAGGAAGGTGATTAGATCCCTGAATGGTCTTTTATGGAATAGAAATTTGACCAGAAAAACAAAAAAGAGATTATACAGACAATAATAGAAAGTATACTTACATATGGATCAGAAAGCTGGACAAAAAATGAAAGGATGCAGAAAAGAATCTTGGTGACAGAAATGGATGAATTATGGAGAAGTATGAGAATATCCAGACTACAACATATTCGAAATACATACATCAGACAACAAATGGATGCACAAGAAACTGTTATTGAAAGGATAACAAAGAGAGCTTTACAGTGGTATGGACATGTACAACGGATGTCGGAAGACCAGTGGCCTAAACATGTGTTAGATTGGATGGTACCAGACAGAAGGAAGATGGGGAGAAGTAGAAGAACATGGTATGAGGGAATATATGATGCCATGATGAAGAGGGGTATGGAAGAAGGACAATGGGAAAATAGGAATCTCTGGATAGCAGGAATCAAGGGCAAACTGCTGTAAAGTGGAAAGCCTGTATTAAGTATTAAGTAAAGTATATTTGCTCATGTTTAGGGTATTTAAAGATGGTTTCCATCAATAAAAAATGCATCCTTTGCTCTCTGACAACATGGTTTATCTGATGATATTGGGCTCCCCCCAAATATTTTGGTACAGGTCTAAAGTGATACTTATATATAAAGCAAGAGATCTTAAGAGTCAGCTATCAAGTATTTACTTTTTTCTTAATTTACAATCAATTTTTTTACCTGCAATGTTTATGATAGAGAAATATTGGAGAGCAAGAACGCTAATGGCTTCGGTGCCAAGGCCCAGCATTTGAAAACAACAACAACATGTTTATGATAGTTAAAGCATCACTTTTTTTTATGTCATCCTATAACATCTATGTCATCTCAAAAATAAGTAACTTTGTAGTGACATAAACATTGTGCCACTATTCAAAATAGCTATATCCCTATTAACTTCCCGAGTAATAAGCCTCATGATTCTCCAATGGAATTTGATCTCTTAAAAAAGAAACCTTGGAAATAAGAAGCTATACTCAATTTAAGGACTATGGAAAGCATGTGAGAAGGATGGGTCATGAGTTGACATGTTTATTCTTGGAAATATGAAGCTATACTCAATTTAAGGACTATGGAAAGCATGTGAGAAGGATGGGTCATGAGTTGACATGTTTATTCTTCCTGTAAGTGTTCAGCATTAAGGTGCTGGGCGATAGCTTGCAGTCCAAGGTCACAATGTACAACATCACTATTGATAGCAGCATGGTTTTTCCTGTGCTATTGATTTTTATTTGTCACTAAAAATAAGAAAATAACCTGTTCTAGAATGAGAGATAGATACAGAGAATAAAGATTTCAGGATAAATAAATATAAAAATGAACTTCTTCTTCTTCTATCTCTACAGCCCTTTATGAGCCCTGGCTGCAGTTAGGATACTCTTCAATGCATCTCTGTCCAACACCCATCTTTTCCATCCCTGGACCCTGAGCTTTCGGAAGTCCTCCTCTACTCCATTCATCCAACTCAGCTTCAATCTTCCTCCATTTGGTCTCAGTAGTATAAGATTTCTAGTGGTATTCTTCTCCTCCATTCTCATTATATATGACCCACCCATCTTAGTATGCCAATTTTTTATTTACAATATCTGGGTCTGCGTACAAGTTGTAGATTTCATCATATCTTATCCGCCGTACTCCACGATCATTTATGGGTCCCAGGATCTTCCTTTCAAAGATTCCCAGTCTTTCTCCATTATCTCTGCTAAGTGTCCAGCATTCGCTGTCATAAATAACAACTGGTCTCAGTATGGTTTTGTAGATTTTTAGTTTTGCATCCAGACTTAGAATTTCTGATTTGGATTGTTCCTTAAGTGCATAATAGTTCCTTATTTCCTTATTAATATTGTTGTCACTGGTGATTATAGTGCCCAGATATTTTAATTCATGCACAATTTGAAATTTATATTTGCCTATTTCTACACTCTAATTCTACCCAGGAAGTTACTACAGACCTTACGGGATAAGCCAGTGTCCCTCTACGTACAGGGGGTAGATGTTTGCCAAACTCATAATAACGGTATTTGTTTGTTTAGGGAGGGGAGGAGGGACAAGGTTAGCAGTGCTTTTTCCAAGTCTATATACTATACATTTAAAAAACATAGTTTTTCTTTTATGGCATGCAGACTAGTTTTATAGTAAATATGTGAGTCAACACTTTCACACAGGATAGTACAGGTCCACACGAGCTCAGTGACAAGTAGTAACTGTTTTTTTCTTTAAGTGGGGGTGGCTTGGATGGCTACAACTTACAACTCTGTACCTGCTATGTTGCAAACTTCAGCTTTATTTAAGGATTTCTCTCAATACCATTAAAATGGCAACCCAGTTCCCTATTCCAAACACACAGTAACTTCCTGGGTTGAATCTGACTGTAGTCGGTCTTTAGCTTCAGGTCTGTTGGAGATCTGCATAAATTTTTGTTTTTCTTCATTAATTTTGAGTCCCATAGATTCTGCTGCTATCGAAATAGCATTAAAAGCTTCCATTATAGATTTCATGGTGCGACCAACAATAACTATATCGTCAGCATATGCCACTATGTGGATTGATTTACTATATATTGCACCATTGATATTAACTTTTGCATCTATCAGTATGTTCTCGAGTGCAATGTTAAACAGCATGCATGATAAGCTATCTCCTTGCTCAGGCCTGATTATGTCTGAAATGGTTTGGATAGTCCTTTCTATAAAAATGAACTACAAAATGAAATTTAAAGGATATTGTTATTTATACAGAAGACAAAATACTAACGTAAAAAATTTAATTGCATACTTCATAATATAAACATGAAACATTTATGTGATGTCGACTAGAACAAAGAATTACATATTATGAATGAGATTTTATGTACAAATATGAAATGAAGACAAGAGCATCATGAAATAATTATTTCTAATATGAAGCAAGATGGCAGTATTACAATCTACTGTCACACAAATATCTGCATTCAAGGTTCTCACCCTCTGTGAGCAATATAGTATGGCAAGGAAACCATCAAACTCATATCAAAATTTACCCTAAAACTTTTTTAGATATTTGAACATCTCTGGCCATAAGATTTAAATTAAATTTTTTTTTTATACCTCACCTCATATCCAGTCTTCTAATTATATTGGTTTCAATGCTTGGGCAGCTTCATCTTCAGTTAATTTCTTGTCGACTGATGTTATGTCGATCAGGAGAACTGCTTCTTCCTCCCTCTGTTGGTAAACTGATGAACCTCCAGATCAAATCAGAATCCGCAGGAATTCCAAAGTTCATAAGCTTTTCTTTCTTGTTTTTGAATGTGGATATTTTCCTAAACCGTGAGTTCTTTTTGTTTTTCTATTTCTTTAATCAGACTGGCTTTTGTATCAATTAGATTTTTTCAGACCAAGCGTGAGCAGCCACTGCTGACTTTTCCACTTCACCATTTTTTACATTTTTAAGATGTTGTTTCGTCCTTCTTTTCAAATTTCAAGAAATTTGAATGTGGATACTTTCTCAAAGCATGAGTTCTTTTTGTTTTTCTATTTGTTTAATTAAACTACCTTTTTCTATTTGTTTAATTAAACTACCTTTTAAATCAATTAGATGTTTTTCATACAAGCATCAGTTTGGGAAAAAAATCCACATTCAAAAAAACAAGAAAGAAAAACTTATGAACTTCAAAATTCACAGGGATTCTGATTTGATCCGGAGGTTCATCGGTCCACCAACAAAGGGAGGAAGAAGCAGTTCTCCTGATTGACATAACATCAGTCAATGAGAGGGTACTGATGTGAAGCTTGCCTAAGCTTTGAAACCAGTATAATTAGAAGACTGGATATGAGGTGAGGTATAAAACATTTTAATTTAAATCTTAAATTAAACTTCATAGAGATTTTTTCCTATAAAAGTTCAAAACAGTAATGTAATTAAAATAAATTGAATCGGTCTTTGTAATGATCCATTTGTTATCCTTTTATAAGAGGCATAAAGCACTGAAGTGAGGTTGAATATGATATATATATAAATATAATATTCACATTTACTGTTATCAAAAAGACTTACGTACTATTAATATACCTACACAAAAATCTTCAAAGAGAGCTGTGATTTTTCACAAACAATAAACATTCTGAATCAGAAAGTTATTATTAATTTATGGAAGGTACCATTTTTTTTCAATATTCATATAGAGAGTAATTCATGTAAGCTATATAGTAATATGTTACCAGCATAATTTCAAGATAGGTTCAGTAAGAGTTGAATGACAGTTTCCTTGTTATAATTTTCCCTATTAAATGCAGCAAACTTATAATTGTCTATAGTTTAATTCATCATCATCATGAACAAATTCGTTTTAGGCCATGTGGCCTGTACGGTAAACCTAGCGAAGATGGTCTTGATCTTTCCACCGATGTTTTGGTCTTCCTTGGTCCCTATGTCCAGTTGGGGTATATTGGAATGCCAATTTTGGAAGTCTATTTCTTGCCATTCTTCTCAGATGATTTTTCCATTCTTGTTGGTATTTTTGGATATCTTCATTTAAACTTGCTACTCCAAGTTTTCCTCTGATAGTAGTGTTCCTTTGGTGATCCAGTCACCAAAGGAACACTACTATCAGAGGAAAACTTGGAGTAGCAAGTTTAAATGAAGATATCCAAAAAATACCAACAAGAATGGAAAAATCATCTGAGAAGAATGGCAAGAAATAGACTTCCAAAATTGGCATTCCAATATATTGACCCAAAATAGTCCACAAACAAAAACCATGAATTTCCAAAATACACAAATTCATTTAAAACCAATAGTATTATCTTAAAAAACAAATAAAGGCAAAGGTACCTCATTAATGGATCACCGATTCCTTGAGACCTGCACCTTAGCCGAATGGTTTAAGGCATCATTCTTGATACAGAGCTATGGGAGTTGCGTTGGTTTAAATCCCCGTGGGGAAGAAATTTTTTCATGGCATTTCAGCCAGTATGGGACTAGTGTCCACCTAGCATCATGAGGAATTTGGGTAGCTACATTGAGTACTGACTCTATCTTCTGAAAATTAGTCATAACAGCTGGAAGATTTGACATGCTGACCATATATCACCTCTATACTGGCTGGATGATCATCCATCTCTGTGAATATCACATGAGCATGTGAGGCCAGCAGCCAGCTAGTAAGCAAAGAATGCCTTCTAGACCTGTCATGCCATGAAAAAACTCCTTGAAGGCATGGAAGGAACATGTGATTTATAACCTATGGCACATGAAGTAATGCTGCAATGAAGTTTAGGCTGATTGTGCCCCAGTGCCAGCTGGATATGAATAAGTGAAGAAAAACTTCCATCCCTCCATTGCACAGGATCAACCCTGCTCATCAACCCCATAGTCACATGCCTTACAGTCCCTTCCCATAGAAACAAGATAAATGCAGACCACAGGACATGCGATGGTATAGTATAAGTAACATATGTTTATCATAAGTAATGCCACGAGTGATTTCCAATTTATCTAGAGGATTTGGAAATCAAGAGTAGCATTTGTTAGGACTATTCTACGAATGAGTAAACACTCAAAAATCACTATTTAAATATAGTTACCAGTATTTTAAAATATTTATATATTTAATGTAAACAGCGATGTTTGAAAACAAATCAGAAATGTGTGGTTATTGGCAAATAGGATCCCACTAGGATCACAATATTGTATGAAAAAATGGAACACATCAAACTGTATATTACAACCAACATTATAGGTTATTAATTCATTTTTGTAGGAAACAACTCGGTAAAATCATTATTTAAAAACACAATTATCAAATTAGTAATTAGAAGGAAACGTGATTGGTCATTAACTCCCATTTGGGGCATGAGTTAAATAGAAATCAAATGAATCGTGAATTCTTCTTACCTCATACATCTATATTATTTAACACAGGACCGCGGTATTGGGAATCATCATTCCCATCCTCAGCTGTTGTCATGACTGTCAATTCTTCATTATGCCGGTCATTTTCTAAACAGCCATCTGGTGTTGATTTGAAGAACTTTGTAATCAAATTCGGTTCGTCCGGAAACTCAAAATTCATGGTTCTAATATGTTTTTTTAATATATATCTTTTCCCAAACTATTAATTCCAAAGGTTTAGATAGATGATGTTTCAAAAGTTTAGCTTCTCGATACTGCGGTTCTGTGTTAAATAACATAGATATATGACATAAGAAGAATTCACGATTCATTTGATTTTTATTAAGAAAACCTCATAATGTAAAAATTCCCAACTTTATTACATGAATAAGTTAAATAGTCAACAATAACAGATGGGTATGAAGATATTCTGAACAAAAAAAGATAGAACATGTTATTTTTATAAAACACTTTCCAACAGTTCATGGCATTCATATCACAATTCAAATCTGTATATGAAATTGCCCACAGCTCAGAAAGCCTCTTTTTTTCAGGCTTCAAAATAAAATCATTGAATTAAAAGTTTTTTGTATTTTAGAAATTATATAGTGTATAATTTCATATCTTTTTAATTCACGTTAGTCCAACTGAGTAAGAACTCATGAAAAATAATGATAACATAAATTTGCAAATTAATGAAATTCCATTACTTAGAGATATGCAATATATCTCTTTTTCAGGTTTCAAAATAAAAACATTGTATTAGAAATTCGTTGTATTTTACAAGTTGTATAGTGTTTAATTTCTTTTTTTTTTTTTTTAATTCACGTTAGTCCAATTCAATAAGAGCTCATGGAAAATAATGATAACGTAATTTTGTAAATTAATTAAGTTCCATTACTTAGAGATATGCATTATATCCTGAAACAAGAGCCCCAGTTTTTTCTTTGATAAGTATGAGGCTTTTTTCCTTTAGAACCTAATAATTTACATATTTAACATCTCTATAAGACATATTTCACAAAGAAGGAATATACCCTAAAGCACCATTAAAACATTCCCCAAGGATTACACATTATGTTTTAATTCAATAGCCAAATATATTAAGTAGGAGACAATCAATTAGATGAAATGCAATAGAAAATATACTACGAGGGTCATACTGAAAGTCGTGAGCAACCCATTGTTAAAATTAAAATTTCAACAATGTAACAAAAACAACTGCAGGATCGTAATCTACAGACTTTATATCACAACATTGCCGTTTTGTGGTGTCATAGCTTCTATCATGTGACCACACACAGTGTTTCCAAAATGGCAGACATCAATGTTTCGTTTCGACAGCGCACTGTCATTGAATTCCTTGTTAAAGAGGAACAATCTGCTGTTGATATTCACCAAAGACTTCAATGTGCTTACGGAGATGCCTGCATGGGTGCCAGCAGTGTTAGGAGATGGGTGAAACATTTTAAAGATGGGAACACTAGTATCAAAGATGAGCCTCGTAGCAGTCACCCACGCTCTGCCTCCACGGATTGCAACAAGGAAAGAGTTGATGCGCTCATTAGAGACAACCGGCGTATCACAGTGAATGAAATCGCTACAAAACTTGCAGTAGGACACAGTGCAGTGCAAGAAATGATTCACAGCTTAGGTTACCGAAAAGTTAGTGCCCGTTGGGTTCCACGTTTATTGAGTGAAGACCACAAACTTCAGAGAAGAACCATCACCCATAACCTTCTTCAGAGATTTCGAAATGAAGGTGATGATTTTTTGACAAGTATTGTGACAGGTGACGAAAGCTGGTTTCATCGCTATGAGCCTGAAACAAAACGCCAGAGTATGGAATGGCACCACTTGAATTCGCCATCAAAGAAAAAAGCGATGACAGTGCAATCTGTTGGGAAAGTTACGGGCAGCATCTTCTGGGATGCGCAAGGTTGCATTCTGGTTGAATTTCTTGAACCTGGACAAACCATAAATGCTGCCCGCTATATCCAGACACTTGTGAAGCTCCGTCTTGTATTGCGCGACAAACGCCCTGGAAGGAAGATCATTCTGCAACACGATAACGTGCGTCCTCACACTGCTCATGCCACTATGGAGAAGATCAGGACATTTGGGTGGGAAACTCTTCCACATCCTCCCTATAGTCCCGATTTGGCACCCTCCGACTACCATCTTTTCGGTTCTGTGAAGGAGCAGATGAGAGGCCAACGCTCCGAGACACTGGAGGATATTCGGAAAGCAGTGCGTCAGTGTCTTCGAGCAGCTGGAACGGACTTCTATCATAAGGGAATTTTCAAGCTTGTAGAACGCTGGACAAAATGTGTGCAAAGAAATGGAGACTATGTTGAAAAGTAGCACAAAGGTCTGTAGATTAACATGGTGTACTTGGTTTGTCTAAAATAAATATTATGATTGTTTAAAAAAATGTTGCTCATGACTTTCAGTATGACCCTCGTATATTCTAGAATGTGCAAGTGAGAGAGATAGAATAATGAAAGAGCATAAGAAACAGATAAAAAAAATAATCAATTGAGTTGGTGTTTACTTGATGAAAATCCATATTTATTATTTAAATAAAAATAAAACATAGTTTTATTTTTATTTAATTAATAGATAAAAAATGTATACAAAATAAATTAAGTGCGTGAAACTTAATACTCCTCTCACCTCTTAAAGCCCAAGTAATGGAGTATTTTTTTAACCAGCATGTAAAAGACTGAATACTTTAAAGGGTGATGATTTTACTGATATGTAAAATAAATATTTTCACCCTTTTCAACCATTTACTGTTAAGGGTTTAATTACAAATACATCACAAAGAAAAAAAACATAATATACTGGAAGTGAAGTGAACACAATATATGGGTCTAACTAACCCATTCACTTGAGAGATAATTCTGCTTGTGTCTATTTTGTTACCATCATTCCTGGAGATGCACAGTAAAAAGCAGAAGAAGAAACCTTGGAAGACTCAGGGCCAGATGGCTGGCCAAGTTAAAATGGAAGTAAAAAAGATTGGTCATAATAGGGGACATATGCATGAAGGGAAAGTATCTCAATGTATACAAAATAAATTAAGTGCGTGAAACTTAATACTCCTCTCACCTCTTAAAGCCCAAGTAATGGAGTATTTTTTTAACCAGCATGTAAAAGACTGAATACTTTAAAGGGTGATGATTTTACTGATATGTAAAATAAATATTTTCACCCTTTTCAACCATTTACTGTTAAGGGTTTAATTACAAATACATCACAAAGAAAAAAACATAATATACTGGAAGTGAACACAATATATGGGTCTAACTAACCCATTCACTTGAGAGATAATTCTGCTTGTGTCTATTTTGTTACCATCATTCCTGGAGATGCAAGTAAAAAGCAGAAGAAACCTTGGAAGACTCAGGGCCAGATGGCTGGCCAAGTTAAAATGGAAGTAAAAAAGATTGGTCATAATAGGGGACATATGCATGAAGGGAAAGTATCTCAATGTATACAAAATAAATTAAGTGCGTGAAACTTAATACTCCTCTCACCTCTTAAAGCCCAAGTAATGGAGTATTTTTTTAACCAGCATGTAAAAGACTGAATACTTTAAAGGGTGATGATTTTACTGATATGTAAAATAAATATTTTCACCCTTTTCAACCATTTACTGTTAAGGGTTTAATTACAAATACATCACAAAGAAAAAAACATAATATACTGGAAGTGAACACAATATATGGGTCTAACTAACCCATTCACTTGAGAGATAATTCTGCTTGTGTCTATTTTGTTACCATCATTCCTGGAGATGCAAGTAAAAAGCAGAAGAAACCTTGGAAGACTCAGGGCCAGATGGCTGGCCAAGTTAAAATGGAAGTAAAAAAGATTGGTCATAATAGGGGACATATGCATGAAGGGAAAGTATCTCTGGATTGAACTTTATGCAGAGACCTATGTTCTGAGTGAAACCACACATAGTGGGAACATTAATGAAGAATTCGTAACTTGAGCTGTACTCAATAAATCAAGCTACATTATATATATATATATATGGAATATTATGTACATAAAAGGAGATGTTCCTTTTTAATGTTTATACAGGGTGAACTTTAATTACACCAACAAACTGCAGAGACTGATTCCTGACTGGAAATGTAGGAAAAAATGTCCTATGAATAAGTGTCCACAAATGCATCATTGCCACGGTAGATTGCACTGATAAATGACATTATTCTTTAGGACCATTGCAGAATACTCTTTCTGTTTTACTTGAGAATGTACCTTTGGCAACAAGACAGGTGATATGGTTTCTGCATGATGGAGTGCCACCCCACTTCCGCATTACAGTTTGCAAACACCTCGACAAAATCTTCCACAGACGTTGGATAGGACGCGGAGGCCCTGTTGCTAGATCACCAGACTTAACTCCCTATTTTATCTCTAGGGGCATCTGAAAAATGTTGTGTATGCCTGAATCAGTTCCTGATATGCATATCCTTCAACAGCAAGTCCACGTCGCCTGTGACGCTATTCGGGAGAGACCGGAATATGCGAAAGAGTGAGGCAATCCATGATACAGCATGTGCATTGCATCCCATGGAGGTCACTTTGAACATCTGTTGTGATTGGGATGCGATTATGCTATGTACTGTGTGCCGGGATGATTTGTTGTCGTTGCACGCATATTGTACATTTCCAGACACATGTTTATAGGATCTTTTATACTTCATTTCCAGTCAGGAATCAGTTCCTGAAGTTTGTCGGTGTAATTACTGTTCACCCTATAATTAATATAAAAATGGAGTATGCCTTTAATCCTCATTTATAAGAATCTCAGTTCATTTTAAGTATTATAATATAGATACAAATCCAACATGGTCACTCCTTTCCATGTTTCTGAAATAGATGTTGGCATTTAAATCTGATGCAAAGAGTTAAAAATAATAATTATTAAATAATTAGAATTTTAACAACTCAACTCAATAATTGTAGACTTCTTGAAGTCAATAGTTTCGATACGCTACATGATTCTTTATAAGGAATATGTAGCATATTGAAACAATAGTCTTCAAGAAATCTACAATTATGAGCTGCATCATTAAAATTCTAAATATTTATTAATTAAAATAAACCTCATAGTGTCACTTACTTACTTACTTACTTACTTACTGGCACTATCGAACCCATAGGTTCATGGCCGCGCGGACATAAGCTCTCCATACATCCCTATCCTGAGCTAATGCTTTCCTATCATTCCCTGTATAATCTACTTCCCTCAAATCATAGTTAATGTTGTTCTCTCACCTCATTCTTGGTCTATCAACTGGGTGTTTTCCTTCTGGCTTTCCTACAGAAGTTTCCATGCATGTCTTTCATTCCCCATACGCGCAACATGTCCTGCCCATCGCAGTCTACGAGACTTAACTGTTCTTATTATATCTGGCTTCCTATAAAGACCATGTAGTTCCTCTCCATTCACCTGTCTGTTCATCTCTCTTTGGTCCAAAAATTTTCCTAAGAACTTTATTCTCAAATACTCGTAATCTCCTTTCCTCTCTTAAAGTAAGAGTCCATGTTTCGCACCCATATGATATAACTGGTAGAATAATAGTTTTATATATTTTCAGCTTAACGTTTTTTGAAAGGAGTTGGGACATCAAAAGTCTCTGCAATGCATAATAGCATGCATTTCTAGAATTGAGCCTATGTTTAATTTCTTTGTGCATCTCATTCCTATTTGTGATTATTGTTCCTAGGTATTTGAATTCAGCCACTTCCTCAAAATTTCCCTCATTTGTCATTAGCTGTTCTTATTATATCTGGCTTCCTATAAAGACCATGTAGTTCATTGTTATGTAGTCTTCTCCATTCACCTGTCCCTTCATCTCTCTTTGGTCCAAAAATTTTCCTAAGAACTTTATTCTCAAATACTCGTAATCTCCTTTTCTCTCTTAAAGTAAGAGTCCATGTTTCGCACCCTTATGATATAACTGGTAGAATAATAGTTTTATATATTTTCAGCTTAACGTTTTTTGAAAGGAGTTGGGACATCAAAAGTCTCTGCAATGCATAATAGCATGCATTTCCAGAATTGAGCCTATGTTTAATTTCTTTGTGCATCTCATTCCTATTTGTGATTATTGTTCCTAGGTATTTGAATTCAGCCACTTCCTCAAAATTTCCCTCATTTGTCATTAGCTGTCCATTTCCGTTATATACTGAATTTCTACGTGTGACCATATATTTAGTTTTACTGATATTTACTTCCAGTCCTAATTTCTTAATGTTACTCAATAGTGTATGCGTGTTGGCCTTTAGTATGTCCTCGCTATCGGCCAGTAGTACTACATCATCAGCATAAACTAACAGCTTATTAATACCATTCAGTTGTAAGCCTTCCTCATTCTCTAAAGATTTAATGGCATGCTCTAGTACAAAATTAAATAGTAGAGGAGATAGTGCATCTCCTTGCTTCAACCCATTCTGGATTTCAAAAGTGTCTGAAAACTGTTTGCCTAAACGCACCCTACTCTTTGTGCCATTTAGACACATTCGTATAAGTCTAACTAACTTTTTAGGAATTCCGAACTCCAGCAGGATACTATATAACTTCTCCCTCTTAATTGAATCATATGCTTTTTTGAAGTCTACATATAGTTGATGTACAGTACCATTATATTCCCATTTCTTTTCTAAAATCTGTCTTATACTAAAAATCTGATCTGTTGTAGACCTGTTTCTTCTAAATGCACATCGATGATCTCCTAGAATGTCATCAATATAGGGACTAAGTCTGCTTACTAATATATTTGTTAGAATTTTGTACGAAGTTGAAAATAATGAGATGCCCCTGTAGTCGTTGCAATCAGTTTTATCTCCTTTCTTATAAATTGGTACGATAGTTGATTCCTTCCATTCATCTGGAAGAGCTTCTTTTTCCCAAATCATACTAAGCAACAGCGTATCTTGTCCATCAATTTTTCTCCCCCTGATTTTATCAGTTCTGCTGCTCATAATGTCACTTCCTTTAAATATTAATTAAAAATAATAATTTAATATATAAAATGTGCAGGGATCAGACAACATGCACATTAAATTGATAGTGAATTTAGTGAAAGTTTATCAGCAGTTCACTGTAGTTATTTCTACAACAGAAGTCGGCATATTAAAAAAAAGCATAATGAGTGTGTAAAAGTTGACTCACTAATTCCTTATAAATTAATTCCTGATATATTGTTTTACTGTATAAGTTCCAAATAAATTCACTTTTAATGTAGTTCTCTGATTCAAATCCTGGCACAGATACAAATTTTTCTTTTCAAATATTTAAATATAGTTAAGATAACACATTTGTAACATACAGTTGATCAGATATTATCCTTTACTACTTGATTTTTTCTTATGGGCAAGTACATGGTCACTAGCTGTGTGCAGGTGAAGGTTTGTAGCACTGCAGAAGAAGCACAACTATATATTCCAATTATATCCAAGTTCTATGCCATCCTAACAAAAAAAGCCTAATTAATATATTAAGCTTTATTCGAGATTCCATAGTATTTTGTGAAGGCACATTATTCTGGTGAATATCAAATAGTATGTTCTGTTACTCCACTCTGGTGTAGGCATAGTTATGGTCATGAGCAGCAACATAAACATCCCTGTTAAAAATAATTAAAAATGCATTAATAAAACATTTCAGTGGTAATATAGAATTAAAATAAAATAGAATATTATTAGTGAATATATTTTTTTAATGTACGGAAACTTCTGAAAAAGAATACAAAACACACAATGGAGAAAATGAAAGGTTTAAAAATAATTAATATATACCAATTCTGATAATTATTAGAGAACATTCATATGAATCACAAGGGAGAAAAAGTATGGCTACTCTTTACAGTAAGCCATGCAAAATTTCCCAGGCAATTATGTATGCATGTGCCTTATGATGTCATGTGAAGAAAATTTCCAACTTCACAACTTAAGATGTTTTTATTATTCATTTCATACATCTCAATGGTGGATAAATTATTAAATTAACATCGAATTAACAGTGTATAAAAGATAAAAAATTTGTGTTTAGATTGGAGTTTCACCTCATAGTGATTAATTCCTATAAAAGTTAAATAATGTTTAATATTTACAAATGTGAGGTTATAGAGCATTTGCCTAGAGTGCATAAGGTCTTTGGGTTCAAACCCTAGTCTGAGAATATAATTTTTCTCTTTAAATATAATTTATTCACAACTTAGGTTGAAATGAGCAGCTTTCCCTCATACCATCAGGTGGAAGTTGAATGAACTTTGATTTCAAAGTTACACAACCTCTGCCAGGTAGCATGAGAAAAACTGACATTAATGACTCATTTCAAACAGTTGAGAATAGGGATTATGATTTCCAAAACATATCCAGATGAGAGGATTATATTTTAGAGGTGAGGTGTAAAGTTTCTCATATATTTTGATGTTATATTTTAAATTAATACTTTCCAGAAATGGACATATTTTTATTTTAGAAAGAATTGTTGACATTCGTATCGGTGCTCGAATGGTGTAACTGGTATCATACTGATATGTAGAGTCAGAGATATGGGATTCGAGCATTAATTTTTCTTTCTACAATAAAACTATTTCTCATACATATCTATATTAACTTCATAGTGTCACTTCCCATGAATTTTTAATAAATATAAAATTAATAAATGCTTTAATTCCATTAGTTGAAACAAAAATATACAAAAACATAAAATTACAAGTTCACAGAACCCTAGACCAGAATATTTTAACATATGAAGAACTGAAGTATGGCAAATTCCTATTATGGAAACAAAAATAATTTTAAGTACAGAAATAGATTGTAATCAAATGGTAAAGAGAAAAATGTATGCCTGAACCGGGAATCGAACCCCAAACCTTCAGCTTTCCATGCTGATGCTCTATCCATTGAGCTAATTCAGGCTTCCTTCCCATCCAAGCATAAATCCTTCCTTTACCTTACTCTCTTGGTCCCACGTTCAAATGCTATGAATCATCATTCACGAATATACAATGAATGGCTTCTACCTGAAGAAGACATGAAGGGACTCCACATAGCTAAAGCATTGTTTATTAAATTAATATTAAGAAGCTAAAGCTGTTACTATGATTGAAATAAGTAAATTAATGTACACAATTAAATTATTGTAATCAAATGGTAAAGAGAAAAATGTATGCCTGAACCGGGAATCGAACCCCAAACCTTCAGCTTTCCGTGCTGATGCTTTATCCATTGAGCTAATTCAGGCTTCCTTCCCATCCAAGCATAAATCCTTCCTTTACCTTACTCTCTTGGTCCCACATTCAAATGCTATGAATCATCATTCACAAATACACAATGAATGGCTTCTACCTGAAGAAGACATGAAGGGACTCCACATAGCTAAACCATTGTTTATTAAATTAATATTAAGAAGCCAAAGCTGTTACTATGATTGAAATAAGTAAATTACGGAAAGCTGAAGGTTCGGGGTTCGATTCCCGGTTCAGGCATACATTTTTCTCTTTACCATTTAATTACAATAATTTAGTTGTGTACATTAATTTACTTATTTAAATCATAGTTACAGCTTTAGCTTCTTAATATTAATTTAATAAACAATGCTTTAGCTATGTGGAGTCCCTTCATGTCTTCTTCAGGTAGAAGCCATTCATTGTGTATTTGTGAATGATGATTCATAGCATTTGAATTTGGGACCAAGAGAGTAAGGTAAAGGAAGGATTTATGCTTGGATGGGAAGGAAGCCTGAATTAGCTCAAAGGGTAGAGCATCAGCACGGAAAGCTGAAGGTTCGGGGTTCGATTCCCGGTTCAGGCATACATTTTTCTCTTTACCATTTGATTACAATAATTTCGTTGTGTACATTAATTTACTTATTTCAATCATAGTAACAGCTTTAGCTTCTTAATATTAATTTAACAGAAATAGATGTTTTAAGATGATCAACTGGAAAATCTATAATGGAAAAAATCAGAACTAAACAAATAAAGGACATCATGGGAATACTACTGGAACTGGATATATCATATATATAACAGAAAGGAAAAGAATACAATGGTAAAGATATGCCAAAAGAATTCCAGAGAAAATTTTACCAAAAGGTATGGATGCCAACAATGAAAAGATAAAAATACTGCCAAAGACTTGATAGAGGATGCATAGGCAGTCATGACTATCAGGGGGTTGGAATGGATCAATGGGAAATGTTTTCAGAAGACAGCGACAACAGTTATAACAAGAGTTTTGAATGTGAACAACTTTTACTGACAGCTCAGATATCTTTTGTCTGACTCTGGGTACGGTATCTCAAATTGTATGCAATCCTTCTACAAACAGATTAAATTACTTTGGTTTAATTCACTTTTATCCCAATACCATGAGGGGTGTTCAGTATATAAGTTCCCCTTACCTGTGTACTTTATTGTTATTATGTTACACTCATCTATTTTAAAAACTTTTCATTCCATCCATAATCTACTTCTCCGTATAACTATCTTTGATTTGAGGCATTTTTCCCATCTCTGTACCAACTTCTCCCAAGATAATATAGTTCTGGCTATGCAAAAAAATGCTGCACTGTCATTTTTACCTGTCTATCATTATGGAAATAGCAATTTTCCAAATTCTTTTTTCAGGTAAAAACAAATGAAGTAATTAAGTGTCAAATCAAGACTATAAGGTGCATCTTGAAGGTGTTCTCAATGATCCTGTGCAATTTGAAGATGTGTTTGGTTTGCAGTTTCAAGTTGAGCATTATATTCAAGTGTAGGATACTTCTTTTTGAAAGTAAAATTTTGAGGATCATAATTGGTCCAATAAACATTGATGGAGAATGACAGATAAAACAAGAAGCTATATGATCTATATAATGATGTTGAAATTAACACATATATCAAAATACAGAGACTGAAATGGGTAGAGCATGTGATAAGATCTAGCTATCACTTACCTTTACACAAAATACTTACTGCCACTGTGTACGGGAAAAGACCCAATGGACCTAAACTTTGGGGAACATGAAATACTAAAGGATATAAAAGCTCTGGGTAAAAGAAACTGGCAAAGGCTGGGTTTTGACAGAGAAACTTGGCGAGAAAGGTTTTGGTCAAAAGAGGGCTGTTGTGCCAACTTTGATGATGATGATGATATAGGACATCTCAGATGAGGAGTCCAGGCACTTGTATTGACTTCCCTCATCTCTTCCTTTGACCATTCCTGTGTGCATTGTCCCACCATCATTTTTTTCGTCTAATGCCACCAGGTTGTCTTTTATGACACTTTTGTTTTTTTCCCCTGGCATTGTATCCATTTCTTAGGTTGGAGCACTTAAATGGCGAAGTTACATTATCCCGATGATATGATGGGTGATAAATGATAATGAAGCACCAGGTGAGTTCTTAACCTAAACTTAACTTAAATTTCATACCATGGGCAACCACAGGAATAATTCCCTGTAAGGAAAAATCCCTATGGACTGACCAAGAATCAAACCCAGGACCTCATGAACAGTAGTCAGAAATGCTGACCACTAGCACATGAGGCTGATCCCTGCCATAATTTTTACTCAACTAAACATAATACACCTAGCAAGCATTACCGTATACTAAAATACATGATTCTTAAAGATAATTTACATATTTATTGAACTACTATTAGGTTATGACCTGGTAGTAGCTATGCACACTCGTACTGTCATCTGAAGAGAAATGTTGATTTAATTTTCAGTTTAAATTGCAACATTTATATGTTTCAATGTACTGCAATAGAGAAACTTATATAGTGAACACCATTCATAAATAATCAATTGAGTTGGTGTTTACTTGATGAAAATCCATTACGTAATTAAATAAATAATTCACCATATACAAAACTACCAGAACAACTGGAAAGCCCATCTTCAACGAATGCCATCTCATAGAAGAATTCCAAAAGTCATGCCTCATTATTGCCCCCAAGGCAAGAGATCGTTGGGACGTCCAAAAAAGCGCTGGATGGAAAATTCCTCTTTGAGACTGTAGCAGGCCACACGGCCTAATACTTGCATGGATGATAAAAATAAAACTGTAAGTTTTATTTTTATTTAATTACATAACCATTCATAAATATTACAATAAATGTTCTTACCAATTCTTAGGTCCAAGTAATGGAAACCTGGCTATTGACTTCTCAACATCAGCTGCTATATCACTTATAGGATCTTCAGATATGTCTCTAATTTCTGTCTTACAGGTTACCTCTTCTTTTTTTTCACAATTAAACTGTAGAGGATCTTGGTCGTACTGGTCCATTTGACAATCGTCATTTATAAGAACTATCATTGGTTCAGTGGTTGGTCATTCTTGTCAGTTCATCAGTGTTCACAGAATGTTATAACAGTACTGATATCATCAAATGTCACTAACTCAAATTTGTCACCTTCCTCAGTGCATGCCATCGTATCCTGTGTAACAACAACATATTTATTATTCTGGTTTAACAGAAATCTTTTTTACAGTGATCAGAACTAAAACCATACATTTCTATAAAAATATTTACACACACACTGGAATGTGGATTGAGGAAGTGGCTGAATTCAAATACCTAGAAACAATAATTACAAATAGGAATGAGATGCACAAAGAAATTAAACATAGGCTCAATTCTGGAAAGCGTGTTATTATGCATTATAGGGATTCTTGACATCACAACCCCTTTCAAAACATATTAAACTGAAAATATATAAAACTATTATTCTACCAGTTATATTATATGGATGCGAAACATGGACTCGTACTTTAAGGGAAGAATGAGATGCACAAAGAAATTACACATAGGCTCAATTCTGGAAATTGCATGCTATTATGCATTACAGGGACTCCTGATGTCCCAACTCCTTTCAAAAAATGTTAAACTGAAAATATATAAAATTATTATTCTACCAGTTATATTATATAGATGGAAACATGGACTCTTATTTTAGGGGAGGAAAGGAGATTATGAGTATTTTTAGGAAAATTTTTGGACCAAAGAGAGATGAACAGACAGGTGAATGGAGAAGACTACATACATAACAGTGAACTACATGGTCTTTATATGAAGCCAGATATAATAAGAACAGTTAAGTCTCATAGACTATGATGGGCAGGACATGTGGCACGTATGGGGAATGAAAGAGGTGCATGGAAGCTTCTTGTAGGAAAACCAGAGGGAAAATGCCCAGTTGGTAGACCAAGAATGAGGTGGGAGAGTAACATTAACTATGATTTGAGGGAAGTAGATTATATGGGGAACAACTGGAAAACATCTCAGGATAGGAATGTATAGAGAGCTTATGTCCAAGTGACCATGAACCTATGGGTTTGATAGTGCCATGAGTTAGTGGAATATGGATTATCTGATCAAATTGGAACCAGCTATGGTTTGGTTATTTGATTGTTCTGATAAAAATAAACAAATGCATGCTGAAAAGCCAAAACCAATTAAAGTGATAAATGCACTGGCATGCAGGAGATAGAAAAGGGAGTCACATGGTAGTGTCCCTCAGCTTAATTTAAGTTTTCTTAACCCAATTTTGATACTACTTCTATAAGTAAGTATTCATTGTTCTCATGAGGCTGAGTAGATCCATTTCCAGAAACTATACTGAAATGAGAAAGTTTTATGGTATAGCTGAAAATTGTACCTAGGCACCCAGGGATACTGGTCAGATACACCAACCATTACACCATAGAGGATGTCAATTGGTTGGTCCAGTCAGTCTTGCATTCGAAGCCAGTGGAATGCAGACATACCTTCTGCTGATGATGGGGCTAGTTCCGAAATGTCTACAGTGACATCAAGTTTTAATGGTTGAGGAGACAGACCTAAGAGGTATATAATTTTATATTATAATTTTAAATTGTGTAAGCTTATTATATGTTATTAATTTAACTACAGATAATTCAAAATTGTTAATACATGTATAATTTAATCCGATGAAGTGAAGAGAAAACATTATGGTCCTAACTCTACCAGGTAAAGAAAACCACTATATTTTTATTAATCCACTCTGACTAACTCCTCTATATTGTTAAAATACTATGGCATTTGATAAGTAATGGCAGCACTACTATAACATCACAAAACATTTATATACATTACTTTTGACATTACAAACTTCATTTGTAGTCTCCTGCCAAGTCAACTATACATTGCTAAATCCTTAAAGATGGTGCACTCCATCTGCAGCATCATTTCTGGATATCTCTTTCACTGATCGATCTAGAGCTTCCTGGATATCAAGTCTTGAATGAAATTGAATGCTTCATAGAGCTTCTTTGATCTTTGAGAATAAGTTATAGACATAAGGACTCCTGTCTGGTGAATTTGGTGGATGTTCGAGTACTCAACTTTTTATGAGGTAAGATGTAACAGACTCACCTTATCTATTAAGATATTCACGTTACAACTCAGAAATACAGGCAGAGAGAAAAGTTAAATCATTAAAAACAGGCATACTTTAATGTTTAGTAAAGCCAATGGGATCTGAATGAGCACGGTTTATTGAATGTTGGCACATATTTTGAAAGGAAAAAAATATATGTATATTTCTGTAGACTTATTCTTGACCTCTATGGCTGAAAACCCAGTTTACACAGAAGGGAAGTTGCAAGAATTAAATATACATATTGCATTATAAATATGTTTATATATATATAATAGAGAGGCAGCTCCATGGTGCAAGTGGTTGACACTTGCCTCTCACCACTTGGGTCCCAAGATCGAGTCTCTGTCACTTCATGTGGGTTTTGTGGTGGACAAAAAGGAGCTTGGACAGGTTTTCTCAGGGTTTTCTCCAGTTTTCCCCATCACAAATTCCATTCCACCATTTCTCTGCACTCATCTCATCCATTTCGTTTCATCCGCCCCTGTGACAGTGCATCAGGAATGGTCGACAGCAACCTTGTAGTACATAGACCTCTATAAATATAGGGGATTCATCTCATCTCATTCCTTAACCCGACCCTGAGTTGGGCATGAATTGAGGATATATATTTATATAAAATAGTATAGGCTCTAGGCTATTACACTATTAGGAAGTTCTGACTCCTCCCCTTAAAAAAATTGGTCTCTCCCCAGGGAGACATGACACACAATTTATAAACCCCTGGTAAGTAAAAATGTTTTTACCATTTGTAGATAGGAACCAGATTCACAGCTTCTTGTATCACATGTGATTGTTCGAGATGAGATCCAAGGAAATTCCTCTGTAGCCATTTCAATAGGATAAAGCTTTACAGATATCTGTATATTCTCAGAAAAGTTATCACTGGCATAATCAACATCTTGCAAACTTTCATGAATATGGCGACTGTTCCTATTGCATGACTGTACAACAAAATCATTGTTTACATTATACACTGTAACCATTCCACATTTATAAAGTTTGGATAATACTAAATTTTTTTATTAAGTTTCACGGCTATTGTTATATATTTCAAAATACCTTTACGGGATTCTTTACTATGACTATTTAACTCCTGTCGCAAATGGTAGTCAATGACCAATCACGTTTCAATGAATTCTGTTTTACACCAATGACAGTCATGTTTCACCTCGCTCTTTATCAATTTCTCTTTATCAGCTCCTGCTTTTGTGATAAAGAAAGCTCCTCCTTTTTTAATATTCTGAACAGGTTAGACCATTATTTTTCTCCAACAAATACATTGAATATAGCAAATAATGAATAGAGTCAGTGATTTTACTGAGTTGTTTATTCAAAATATAAATGATTAACCTATAATGTGGATTATAATAGTTTGATGTGTGTCATTATTTCTCCACACGGGGACCGTTTGGGCCTTAAAGTTTTCCTGACATTTGTCTTACAGGTGAGGAAAACCCCCGATAAAAACCTCACCCAGAAAAACTGCCCCGACCGGGGATTGAACCCGGGCCCACTGCGTGACAAGGCAGCACGCTACCTCGAGACCACAGCGGTGGACTATAAATATTTTAAAACACTGGTAACTAAAGAGCTTAATTTTATCCGTTATTAAATAGTCCTAACAAATGCCACTCTTGATTTCCAAATTCTCTAGATAAATTCACTCCTCACTTCATGAGTCATGAATTTATCGATAATTTGGAAATCACTCGTGGCATTACTTATGAAAATTTACATAAGCAATTTATGAAAATTTACATAAGCAATATCTCCTGAAGATGTCACCCACAGAAGGTGATGAAACGTCAAGAAGACAACACTGCAAGATGCGGCCAAGAATCCCAAAAAGATATTTTCAAATGCTATTTCTTTTTGTTTAAGGATAGATGAAATGATTCTAATTTTTATCATAATCATCACTAGAGCCCAGAATTGATGTAAAATGCTTTTTTTTTTATCTGGATATCTATATTGAAGAGTCAAATTAGATATATAAACATGTTTCTGTACATTTGGGATCAATAGGGTCAGATTTTATTTTGCCTATTTTGAGTTATGTTGCCTATTTGCAAGTTTATTTTTTTTTTAGTTATGGATATTTCTGCTATTATTTGCATATCAAATAGGCAAATTATATGAATAAAATATATGAAAATCAATGTATAAAAAATAATAATAAAATAAATAATAATAATAAAGAGAACAATTTCATTGTAATTCAATAAATAAAAGTAGATATAACCTAAATATGATATGGATGCGAAACGTGGACTCTTATTTTAAGGGAGGAAAGGAGATTACGAGTATTTGAGAATAAAGTTCTTAGGAAAATTTTTGGACCAAAGAGAGATGAACAGACAGGTGAATGGAGAAGACTGCATAACAGTGAATTACATCGTCTTTATAGGAAGCCAGATATAATGAGAACAGTTAAGTCTCATAGACTGTGATGGGCAGGACATGTGGCACGAATGGGGAATGAAAGACGTGCATGGAAGCTTCTTGTAGGAAAACCAGAGGGAAAACCCCAGTTGATAGACCAAGAATGAGGTGGGAGAATAACATTAATTATGATTTGAGGAAGTAGATTATATAGGGGATGATTGGAAAACATAGGCTCAGGATAGGGATATATGGAGAGCTTATGTCTGCACGGCCATGAACCTATGGGTTCAATAGTGCCAGTGAGTTAGTTAGTTATAACCTAAATATGTCGCCCATCAATAAAAATGTATATGTATGCATATGATATGGTACTTGGAATGACAGATAAGGAAGAATTGCAAGAAACAATACACAACCTCGCATCATGGGCTAACAAAATGGCTTCAACATAAACCTATCAAAAATGGTACAGATGGTATTCAGAAACGGTGGTCAATTGGTAGATGGCGACCACATACAACGCCAGGACAACCTGTTGCAAATCACAAACACCTTCAAATATCTAGGAGTAACACTCCAAACAACAGCCAAATCCTTCAAAATTCATACGAAAGAGAGAGTGACAGCTGCTATAATTGCCATATACATCACACAACTGTCACTTGCAACAGCCATGAAACTTTTAGAGGCCAAAATACTTGCCATCTTAACATATGGAATAAAAATCATATGGACTGACCTCAGCTAAGGAGACCTAAACACCTTAGAAAAAGTGAAAGCAAGATTCCTAAAATCCACAGTGGGGATCTCGGAATTTGCTCTATCTAGACTTGCATATGAGTTAGCACGGGAAACTTTCCTCATGAAAGATTTACGCACAAAGTTCCTGATTACCAGCTACTAAACAGGAAGCTACATTGAAGGAGATTAGACAAAAGAAGAGAAAAGGAATACTGGACGCAACTAATGCGATGATCAATCGAAAATGGACTGGACCAAACAACAAGATATGAAGTGCAATAACAAGACTAGCAGTGCACGGATATCACCACAAACTCTGCAAAATTTCAAACTATCATGATCCATACATAGACTGCTTGTCTAAGCTCTGTGATAGACAGCGTGTAAGATACCATTTTAATGTCTGTTTAAAGAGAACAAAATTGTTGCTGGCATACAGCAGAGACCAAATCTAACGCACATTTTTTTCGCACTTCTTCCTATTTATTATTTTAGTTCCAATTGTCATAAATTTTAAATGTTTATTTACACTATTTTACTATTTCCTGAATTTTAAGTGTTAATTTGCCTACCTATTTTAACCAAAATAAGAAGCTGAACTTCCGGGCTCTAATCATCATTAATGTTTGCACAAGACACAGCATTACAACATATTCCAATACCTCTACAACTCTCAAATTGAGTACTGAACTGTCATATATTTTTTGTATTATATTCAATTTAACATATTCCAGTCCTGGACAAATGATTCTTTTTTTTTGTTATACATTTATTTTCATTCCATCTGATTTAATCCCTAGTCCCAAATCAGAGTTTTTACTAGTTAAATATATGTAGGTAGGAAATAACACTATGAGGTTTACTTTAATTAAATTTGAGTTGTTTTTTGACTCAGCTCATATTTCTTGATTTTCATGCAGACCCAGATTTCGTCACTGAATTCGTGACATTCTCAATGCATCACAACTGCAAGTTTTGCAGTTGTCCCTTCAGCAAATTGATTTCTGCACTCTCTGTTGGCTGACCGATGAACTTCCAAATCAATCCCCCTCTCCTTTTCACCATGTATTTCAAAATTCATAGTTTTCTTTTTATTCTTGCATATGTAAATTTTCTCCCAAATTATGAGTTCCTTTGATTTTCCTAACTGTGAAAACTATGAATATTGAAATACCCGGTGAAAATGAGAGGGGATTGATTTGGAAGAAATCAATTTGGAGAAGGAACAACCGCAAGACGGTAGTTGTGATGCATCGACAATGTCACAAATTCAGTGACAAAACCTGGGTCTGCATAAAAATCAAGAAATATGAGGTGAGCAAAAAAAAAACTTAAATTTAATAATTTTTACTAGTTACTGAGCTTCCAACCCTGTGATTTCACCTTCCCAGTTAATAAATGGAAGATTAAAAATCTCCTGTTATTTTGAGAATATTTTTGTTAACGGAGCTTGTTTTTCCTACTAATTTAAAAAAGAGTTTTATTATCAGTTTCATTTGGTGGTCTCTAACATCTTATTACTATCATATTGTTACTACTGTTTTCTGTATCTTTATGTTCAATACTCATCAATTCAGTTTCCTTGACTTAGGCTTTCACGGCCGGAGTTATTATGATGATCTTGAAGAAGATTTCCGGGCTGTTGGCCGTGGTCTTGAGGCTTGTAGTTCCCCAACATTTCGCCAGAGACTGCATCCGGCATCCTCAAGGGTTGTGTTGAGACTAGCAATTTTGTCGATTACCTGCCCTATTTATACATTTATCCGCGGACCGCACAGAGAACACACCGCGGATAACTGTATAAATAGGGCAGGTAGTCGACAAAATTGCCAGTCTCAAGACAACCCTTGAGGATGCCGGACGCAGTCTTTGGCGAAACATCGGGGAACTACAAGCCTCAAGACCACGGCCAACAGCCCGGAAATCTTCAAGATCAATTCAGTTTCCCTTTTGACCCACAATATTTCAGAGTTTATTCCCAATTTAACACAAATTAAAATTTCCCACCCTTTCCAACTCTATCCCTTCTAAATATGTTATAATCAGATATAAAGAATTTGGCAGCAATAATTTCACTATTTAACCATGACTCCATACCTATAATATACCAGGATTGTAAATATCAATAATAATCCAAAATTCTACAGTTTTATTATGAAAATACAAGGTTCCCACAAATGCTCTTTCGGGTTTCAAACATGTGTGACTGGGAAAGCTGACGAAAAAACAGAATTGTTTTGAAACATGTTCAAGAACAAATCAACATTAATATTGAGGTAAGATATCCAGACTAAAAATAACATAATTAAAATAACCTCAAAATATCCAATTGATTGAGGGTCTTTCCACTTTTCAGCGGTTGCCCTTTTACCAGCCAGCTGCTGGCCCTTCACATCCACATGTGTCAATCACAGAGGTAGATGATCAACAGCCAGTGTAGGGGTGACATGTGGTTAGCATGTCGAGTCCCCCAGCCGTTATAGCTGGTTCCTCAACCTGGAGCCGCTACTTACTGTAGCTACCCAATTGCCTCACGATGCTGGGTGGGCACCGGTCCCATACTGACCGAAATACCATGAGAAAATTTCTTCCCCCATGGAGACTCGAACGAGCGCAAGTCCCGTAGCTCTGCGCGAAGGCTTCCTACCTTAACCGCTCGATACAGCGCAGGACACCTCAAATATAACTTCCTAAATTAAATATGTATAACTTGTGTTTAAATAAACTTACAAAACATGAAACTAGTACTAATGGAAAGAGAAACTCAAAAAGTTTTGGTTTATAGTATCACAGTTGGCAACGATGACATATAAATACATACGACATAGTGTATTGTTGAAAGTGAGAAAATGGCTGGTATAGAGGATAGGCGAGCATTCTGTGTTCTCGATTATCATGTTCATCAATCTGTAATTGTTGTTCAACGACATTTTCGAACAAGATTTGGTGAAGATCCACCCAGTGGTCCTTCAATTTGTAAGTGGTACTCTGATTTTACGACAAGCGGGTGAATCTGTTAGAAGGAAATCTTCTGGATGCCCAGTTGTAAGTGAGGCAACTGTAGACCGGATTCGTGATCTTTTATACGTAGTCCTCAAAAATCAACCATTGCAGCTAGTAGGGAGCTGCAGATTCCTAAATCCACCGTATGGTTAGTTCTGCATAAACGTTTGAAATTTCATCCATACCGATTGCAGATGCTGCAGTTCTTAAAGGAAGAAGATAAAATAGTGCGTCATACTTTCTGCGAGAATATGCAGACTCTCATGGAAACTGATGGGTTTTTCGAATCCATAGTGTTTAGTGACGAGTGCACCTTCCATCTTTCAGGTAAAGTGAACAAACATAACGTTAGAATCTGGGGGTCAGAAAAACACAATACCTACGTGCAGCATGTCCACAACTCTCCTAAAGTGAACGTATTCTGTGCTTTAAGCCTGCAGAAAGTGTTCTTCTTTGTAGAGAAAACAATTGGAGGATGTGAGTACCTGGATATGCTACAACAATGGCTCCTGCCTCAGCTGGAACAGGAAATGCCTAACGTGATCTTTCAGCAGGACTACACACCCCCTCATTTTCATAATGGAGTCAGATTGGAGCTCGACACCAGACTACCAAACAGATGGATTGGCCGTGTTGGTAATGACAATGAGAACTTCTTCCTTGGCCTCCGCGTTCATAGACCTCACACCCTTGACTTCTTTTTGTGGGGTTATGTCAAAGATCTTGTGTACAAGCCACCTCTTCCACAGACGGTCCTTGATCTAAGAGGGCACATCACAGCAGCCATCGAAACAGTTGACCATGATATGCTACAACGTTTCTGGGCGGAAATGGACTATAGGCTTGATGTTTGTCATGTTACCAACAGAGCTCACATTGAACATCTGTAAGTTACAGTAATCAAAACTTTTTGAGTTTCTCTTTCCATTAGTACTAGTTTCATGTTTGTAAGTTTATATAAACATAAGTTACACATGTTCGAAACCCGAAAGAGCATTTGTGGGAACCCTGTACAATAGGAAGTAACATTATGAGGTTCTACTTAATAAATAAGTTGGATTTGCATTCATCTTACCCTTATATCGTACCAACTGAAGAAGGAGAAAAGATGCTTTGTAACATGTCTTACAAGAGACAATAAAATATGAGGTAAGATGAATGCAGACCCATCTTATTTATTCTACAGTTTTATTTAATATGCTTTGATAGTTCACCTGGAAAAACTTTAAATGACTTGGAAAACATATAGCCATATCTTGTGTACCTTTATACTAATGGAAGGTTTCCTAATTATTTAGCATTGTTTTGTTTTATTTAAGAATTTTATTAATAACATCTAATTCATCAAAAAGAGCAATTTGTACCTGAGATAAGAAACATCTTGTACTTTTTCACATAATTTATGTTAAACAAATTTTACTTAAAATATATTATTATATATTTAAAAATAAGGTAAATACCAGTAAGATTTAAATAAATGATTATATTTTTTTTATATTCAATGCGTCAGGTTGTCATTTCGACATTTCTAGTGTTCTCTCTTGGCATTGGCTTAATTGTAACCCACTTCTGAAGTTGGGGCACCTAAAAGGCAGAGTTACATTATCCTGATGATATGATGGGTGATAAATGATAATGAAGCACTAGGAGAGTTCTTAAACTAAACTTAACCTAAATTCCAGACCATGGGGAACCACAGGAATGATTCCCTTTAAGGAAAAATTTCTATGCTTTGACTGGGAATCGAACCCGGGACCTCATGAACAATAATCAGAAATGCTGACCACTAGCCCATGAGGCTAGTCAAATTATTACAAATTTTAAAAAATTAAACTTTACTTACCTTTAATTGCTTTGATTTATAATTTTTAAACATCTTTATTGTATAATTCATCGTATTCTTTCCTCTCCTACAACTTTTTGCATTAAATCCTTTAAATCTCTTTGACCCATCATTATTTACAATATTAAATCTATTACTTTTTCTTTTAAATCGAAATCTCTCAAATTCACTTAATTTTATTGATGTCCGTTTATTCAGAATATGACATATATCATTCTGAAAGAAAAGAGAGAAAACATAAATCACTGAAACATTATTTAAAGAATATTATGAAATGAAAGTTATTTATATCACTAGTATTTTTAACATACCAAGCCTGACTGTGGCTTTATGGAGCCCCTTTAGTTATTCATTCGTAAGTTGTTAAACCTCCTCAGCTACCTTAGAGATACTAAATTGAATCCCCAATCTGTACCACACTAATAAGCATTTCCCTATTTGAATATCCATCTCCCACAATGTGGATATCAGAAATATGAAGCTACTGTCTGCAACAACTTCCTTGGTTACAATTATATTATATTGTGATGCACTGTAATAGCAGCATTTGAATTTCATGGGTGATGGTGAAGTTAATGGTCTTGCACTAGTGAAAACAAATTCATGAGTTGTTGATTTGCGAGTTGAAAAACCCGCAAATATGATCGATGCATCTAGACTTCCATTCTGGAAAGTTCTGTACGTGTCTACCCCTTCTTCCAGAGGCTCCAACTCCCGAAACTTCTATACTTGAAAAATCTCTGCCTATATAAACTGTTGCCAGCACCGGGAATGAGTTAGTTGTGTTGTGACAGTGATACAGAGTGCCTGTGACCAGAAGAAACTGTGGCAAATGAAAGTGTTAGAGACTGGAAATAAATGTGTGATAGATAAATTTTAAAGCAATATCAATAATTGTAGCAATTTGTGAGTGAAATGCCACAGAAAGTTCATAGAATAAAATAAAATTATTGTGCAAATTTTACGCAATCATCTATTGTGTTTTATTACAAGAAAACAAGGCGAGAACTTCGGTAGCGAGCAAATATATTGTTTAATAAGTTCATCATCAGCTACATTTTATAGTATAAGAACAAGTGCCTGCTTGTTCATCACAGATCTCTCCTCTTTCTTCATCTTTCCTCTTGGTTGATAATCCAGTTTAGGGAGTCTTTCTTCTTGAATTCTTTGTACAAAGCTTTCCATTTTACTTAAGTTATCTTCTACTTTATTTTCTATTGATTGTATTTTAACCCCTTCTCTAATGTCACTCACTGCAATTGTTCTATTGATTGTATTTTAACCTCTTTTCTAATGTCACTCACTGCAATTGTTCTATTGATTGTATTTTAACCTCTTTTCTAATGTCACTCACTGCAATTGTTCTATTGATTGTATTTTAACCTCTTTTCTAATGTCACTCATTGCAATTTTTCTATTGGTTGTATTTTAACCTCTTTTCTAATGTCATTCACTGCAATGTTTATATGTATTGTATTTTAAACCTCTTTTCTAATGTCACTCACTGTAATTGTTCTATTGATTGTATTTTAACCTCTTTTCTAATGTCACTCACTGCAATTTTTCTATTGGTTGTATTTTAACCTCTTTTCTAATGTCATTCACTGCAATTTTTCTATTTATTGTATTTTAAACCTCTTTTCTAATGTCACTCACTGCAATTTTTCTATTGGTTGTATTTTAACCTCTTTTCTAATGTCATTCAGTGCAATTTTTCTATTTATTGTATTTTAAACCTCTTTTCTAATGTCACTCACTGCAATTTTTCTATTGATTGTATTTTAACCTCTTTTCTAATGCCATTCACTGCATTTTTTCTATTGATTGTATTTTAAACCTCTTTTCTAATGTCACTCACTGCAATTTTTCTATTGATTGATTTTTCTATTGAATGTATTTTAACCTCTTTTCTAATGTCACTCACTGCAATTATTCTATTGATTGTATTTTAACCTCTTTTCTAATGTCACCCACTGCACTTTTATATTTTGAATTTCACACTAGGCAGCTAGATGGCATTAATGTGGTCTATTTTCAATTTATGCACCATTCCAACATATCACATTATGTAGGTGATTTTTAAATTGTATTGTGTACAGAGATGAGGGTATGTTTAAGTGTGTATGTGTTGTGCGAGGGATGAAGATGAAGAGAATGAAGAAGGTGAAACCCAGTGTAGGCACATAGTCTAGTCCTGTTAAAAAGCACCAAAGGGATCACCATCTGGCAGATGAATTGCTATCAACAGTACCACATGTCTTCTCAACATATATACAAGAGGGATTTGGATTTTAATCCAGGTTCAAAAAATGAAAACCTTACAATTAAAATTTCCATCGCTGGCAGGCATCTAAAATGGATTATTAGTCAGGAAGTAGTATTGCTATCACCTGAACTATACCTTATCCGCTCTTAGATTGATCCTAACATAAACAAATGCCAATTGTATCCTTCCACCATTTGCGCAACAATTACTGTCACACTGACCAGGGAGCAAGTGTAAAGTATATAAGACATGCGATCATTGAAAGGAGTAGATTACAAGAAAGCTGGTGACATTTTTCACTGAACTTGTGAAATACATTTAAAATAGGTATTTTCTGACCACAAGTCTAAGGTTTCTACATACTTATGTTTTAAAAATTTAGATGATGACACAGCAACCGAAGACTCAATACCTTCATCCATTTTGTTGCATCAGAATCGACTGAAGCATGACTCAAATGCACTATCCATATGTAGTAAACTATTTTAAATTGTAATTATTGATTAGGTATATTTTAGAATATTTTCTATGTTTCGAATATTATTATTTTCAATTCATGAAGAATAGCAAGTATATTTGGAGGACATATTCTTAATCCAATGAAGTGAACTACTTTTTCACGTATTTATTGCTTCTACATCTTACATCGGTTCCATAATCAATGAAAAGCAAGCAGATCACTTGATTTGTTTTGATGAACACTTAGAGTGGATAGTCTTTAGCATGGCTGACATTCCTTTTTAATGTCGTAATTTTTTATTTTATCCAGTCTTGTGTAACCTTTTACTTGTCATAAAAATTCTATTTCTGTTGCCTGTAATTTTTAGATCATTTTCTGGTTATGACACAATTTTTATTACATAAATCAAAGTTGGTACAGCTATGACTCAATAAAATTTTAATATTGTTTTCTTTCTTGGTTAAAAGGTATAAAATACAACATTCTCTGAGGACACTAAGATGGGACATACAATACAAAGCAAATATTGAGACATAACTCTTTAAAATTGGGGCAAGAATTTATTTAAAAAAATTGAGATACAAGGATTCAAAATTAGGATGACTATATTCTCATATATAAACAATTATTAGGGAGTGATACTATGACAATAATAACTAAAACTCAATCAGAAATATACACCTTATAAGATGAATTTCCTCATCTGGACATGTTGTGGAGACAATCGTCTCAGTTTTTATTAATTATTAGATTTCAACTGATTGCTTTGAACTTCAAATGTCCCCTAGTTTCTGTACTTCTGGTAATGGGTAGACAAATACTGAGATCAAATGCTGCTTGTTAATAATTTCAAAAAAGTGAAAAATATCAACGACAAAAAGCAGTAATTTCAAAAGCAGATAAGGGAAATAAAATAGTTATTTTAGATCCAGGCGATTATTTAAACAGAATGAACCTTCTCTTAAATTCTAATGAATATGAAGAAATTATATACAATCCTCTCCCAAAAGCAATAAAATAATTTAATAATGCATTAAAAAACATCAAATATACCATCAATGATCAAGAAAAATATAAGTTAAAAGTATCAAATCCACAGAATCCAAAATTGTATGGATCCCAAAATACACAAGGAGGGGAATAAGATGACACCCATTATATTTGAAGAGAAAAATTTTCGCCTAGATCGAGACTCGAACCCGGGACCCTTGGCTTTCTGGGCCAAGTGCTCTACCAACTGAGCTACCGAGGCAAGTTGCGATCCAGATGCAAATTTTTCTCTTATATACGTTGTAATTCCCTCGTGCCAAATGCGTTGGCACGAGGTCTGGATCGCAACTCGCCTCGGTAGCTCAGTTGGTAGAGCACTTGGCCCAGAAAGCCAAGGGTCCCGGGTTCGAGTCTCGATCTAGGCAAAAAATTTTCTCATCAAATATAATTTATCCTTCAATGGGAAGTGTTAAATTAATAATAAAATCGTCAATTACACCCATTGTTAATAATACTGGCTCACCTTGTTATATTTTGGGACTGAAATCAGCTGACAGCAACTCAACACAACAAGAATTAAAATGGTGGTCTCTAAAATATGTCCAGGTGCAAAAATACATCTTATGAGGTGCATAAACAAACTAATTGGCATTATCAAGCCTAAAGGTTCATAGGCATGTAAACTTAAGCTCTCCATATATCCCTATTCTGAGCTACATTTCCAATCATTTCTTATATAACTCACCTCCCTTAAATCACGCTACATGTTATTCTCCTACATCATTCTTGTCCTACCTAATGAACACTTCTCTTCTGATTAGAGGCCTTACTGGCTTTTAAAGTAATGTTAAATTTCCAATAAATGTCTTCTTAACTAAGAAGCCGCCATTTGCAAAGATAGAAACAATGGTTTCAAAAGCATTTGGCGATAGGGAATTACAACGTATATAAGAGAAAAATTTGCGTCTAGATCGTAACTCGCCTCGGTAGCTCAGTTGGTAGAGCACTTGGCCCGGAAAGCCAAGGGTCCCGGGTTCGAGTCCCGGTCTAGGCGAAAATTTTTCTCTTCAAATTTAAATTCAAATTTAACTTCTCTTCTGGTTTACTTACATTAAGTTTAAATGTCCCTCTTTTGTTCCCCATACATGCCACACATCCCGCCATGACAGTCAACAAACTTAAGTAATCATTATTTCCAATTCAATTATAATAATTAAATTATTCAAATAACATAGGATACTTACCAATTCCACATAGCATGCCTTTAAAATTGGTTTCTGCTGAGCACAATTCACCACCTATGTAAAATGAAGCATTCATTATAAGTAACTGGCAATTACACTAACAATATTCAGAATATTTAATAAGTTAATGAAGCAGTGATACCTTTTTATACAGTTTAGTTAATTTATTATAAAAAAAAATAATAATTTTTAGTTTTATTTACAATATTTTACCTCATATCATGAAAATATGATAATTTTAAATTACAACAAACTCCTGATTATCCGTGTTAATTGGGACCGAGAAATGCACAGAAAATTGAAAAACACAGATTAACCAATTACATTATTCAGTGTCGTGGAAGTTGATCAGAAATGTATTTACCCACTTTAACACTACTTAAATGCAACAGATATTCATAAAATGTTATATTAAATGTATTTAGGTGCGAGTTGTAATTATCATTATTTTATTTTGCTCATAAATATGAAAAAAAAGTGGGACTATTTCCTGTCATGACACTCTGGTTACAACAGTTATTCAAATGGCCATCGTAACCAGCGACAACTACACTAGTAACCACTGATATCCACACTTATAACCAGTGATGACAATCAGCGATAACCACACTAGTAACCACCGATGACCACACTAGTAAGCACCAATGACCACACTACTAACCAGCGATAAACCCACTGCCACAGCATATCTGTGGTTTAAATGTGTAACAAACTTTCAGTGACTCACACAATGGTAATTTCCGAAGTTGTATTGTATTCTCAAAATGTTGTTGGTATCGTTAAACGCGTGAGGGGAGGGGGTTGTGAGTGAAGGTTACTCTATTGAGCTAGTTTCTAAGCGCAGTTCACAGTAGCACATTTAAAAATAAATAATTGTTTCATCCATCCATCCATAGTAATTCTGCCCGAAGGCAGGTCTTTCACTGCAATCATAGCATTTTCATGCTATGCTTGCAGCTTTACTAGGGAATTGTAGGTGTGGCAGCTTCCCGTTGCTTTCCACACCGGTGAAGGATGATGATGATGGTGGCCATATGATTTCGGGGACCGTTTGGGCCTTAAAGTTTTCCTGACATTTGTCTTACAGGTGAGGAAAAACCCTGATAAAAACCTCACCCAGAAAAACTGCCCCGACCGGGGATCGAACCCAGGCCTGCTGCTTGACAAGACAGCGCACTACCTCAAGACCACAGTCTTAACAATACAAAATACAGTACAGTATTTATCTTCATTTTAAAAATATAATAAAAAGAGTCATGCATGGATAATCTGCAAACCGGATAACCGGGAGTTTGCTGTATCGGTATACAGGGTGAATGGTAATTACACCGACAAACTTCAAGGACTGATTCTTGACCGGGAATGAAGGAAAAAAGGTCCTATAAACATGTGTCTGGAAATGAATAATTTGTGTACAACAAATTGTCCCAGCACACAGTACATAGCATAATCACATCCATGTCACAACAGATGTTCAAAGTTGCCTCCATGGGATGTAATGCACACACTGTATCATGGATTGCCTCACTCTTTTGCATATTCCAGCCTCTCTCCAAATAATGTCACAGGCGACGTAGACACGACGTTGAAAGGTATGCACATCAGGAACTGGTTCAGCATACACAACACTTTTCAGATGCCCCCAGAGGTAAAATTCCAGGGGGTTCAAGTCTGGTGATCTAACAGACCATGCAACAGTCTCCGTGTCCTATCCAACATCGGGGAAGATTTTGTTGAGGTATCGGTGAACTGTAATGCGGATGTGGGGTGGCACTCCATCATTCAGAAATAACATCACCTATCTTATTGCCAAAAGTACATTCTCAAGTAAAACAGAAAGAGTATTCTGCAAAGTGGTCAGAGAGAATAATGTCATTCATCAATGCCATCTACCGTGGCAATGATGTATTTATGGACATTTATTCATTGGACATTTTTTCCTCCATTTCCAATCAGGAATCAGTCCCTGCAGTTTGTCAGTATAATCAAAAGTCAGCCTGTAGATATTGATTATTAGAGCTAAGAATTTTAGGTGCTGCACCTTAATTTTATTTTGTTACTACAATTATATTATTTTTAGTCTGGACATCTTACCTCAATATTAATGTTGATTTGTTCTTGAACATATTTCAAAACAATTCTGTTTTATCGTCAGATGTCCAGACTAAAAATAATATAATTAAAATAACCTCAAAATATAACTTCCTAAAATTAAATATTGTTACTACAATACTCAAATTATCTTGTCTTGCAAAGAAAACATTAAATAAATGCCCCTAAATGTGTTTTAGTTGCACCTTTTTTCAATGCTAGCACTTTTTTGCACCTTTTTATCAATGCAAGCACATTTTGCACTTTTTTATACCTTTTCAGTCTCTTAGCAGCATTGTAATCCCAAAAAATTGTATTTTTTTTACATTTCTTCAAATATGCTTTCAAAGGTTGGTAACGATGTGTGGTATCAGTCCACATCACATTACTTCAACTTTAGTGCAGTCCCATTAGGCTGTTCCTTTTAAATTAGTTTGCACCTTCTTGCACCACAGTTATGCGAAAGCTATTGTTTAAGCAAGGGAGATTGTTGAGTGCATAAACAAAGGTTTCAGTTCAAAATAATATTTGACTTGTGCAGTCTGCTATTTTCCTGAGTGACCAGTATACAGTATGCCAAAACCGAATATGAACTCCTACAAACTACATGATTTTGTAAAACAGTTTAGTGCAGATGGAATTCAGAGTGACAGATCTGTTATGAGGTGCATTGTTTGAGATATTTCAATAACAATTAATGAAAAACACCAACACAATCATGTTACGCAGCATATAGGTAGTGAAAAACACGAAAAATAAGGAACTACAAAGCAGTAAATGTGTATTGTGACAACAGTTTATTGTCGAGTTACTGCCTTCTTCAAGTTTAATAAATAAAGAATATTTTTTTAATGATACAGCAAAGACATTTGTGGCATGTGGTATTCCTCTTTCCAAACTTAACAACCATATTTTGAAAGCATATTTGGAGAAATATTCTGGGAAGTCTGCCCCAGATGAAAATCGTACCTTCAACCTCTGTATGACGAAAAATTAAAACAGATCAGTCAAGTAGAAGGTGAAAACCAGTATATTTTACATTAGACGAAACCACTGATAGACAGTTGAGATATTGAACTTTTTACGATATGTTCTAAACATTTGAGTTGTTGAATAATATCTGTCCCGCGCCGTAGCCAAGAGGTTAAGGTAGGAAGCCTTGGCGCAGAGCTATGGGACTTGTGCTGGTTCGAGTCTCCATGGGGGAAGAAATTTTCTCATGGTATTTCGGCCAGTATGGGACCGGTGCCTACCCAGCATCGTGAGGCAATTGGGTAGCTACAATAAGTAGCGGCTCCAGGTTGAAGAACCAGGTATAATGGCTGGGGAACTGGACATGCTAACAACATGTCACCTCTACACTGGCTGTTGATCATCTACCTCCATGATTGACACATGTGGATGTGAAGGGCCAGCAGCCGGCTGGTAAAAGGGCAACCACTGAAAAGTGGAAAGACACTCAATCGGAATCGGAATAATATCTGCTTTAACAGTTTTCTAGACTTGTGATTTCAATAACATAATATTTATGGGACTTGTCTTACTCAGACTTTTTAATATATGACAACATGACTGAATTTTGTGTCGTGAGTTTTTTTTCTCCTGGCGCGACAGGCCTAGATGGCCCTTAGCCTACCAGCCGGCTGCTGGCCTAATATCCACGTGTGTCAATCATAGAGGTAGATGATCATCAGCCAGTGTTGGGGTGACATGTGGTCAGCATATCGAGTCCCCCAGCCGTTATAGCTGGTTTTCTCAACCTGGAGCCACTACTTATTGTAGCTACCCAAATGCCTCATGATGCTGGATGGGTACCGGTCCCATACTGGCCGAAATACCATGAGAAAATTTCTTCCCCCATGGAGACTCGAACCAGTGCAAGTCCCGTAGCTCTGCGCCAAGGCTTCCTGCCTTAACCACTCGGCTACGACATGGGACTGTGTCGTGAGTTACTTGATGTAATTGGTATTGATACTCTTTAATGATAATTCACATGGAAAATTTGCACCTTTCTCTGCTAAATTAAAGCACCTTTTTTGCACCTTTTTCATAAAAATTTTGCACCTAAAATTCCTAGCTCTATTGATTATCCACAAAATCTCAGAGAATATGAATAAAAGGAGCTTACCTTAAAATCCTGGGATTTCCTCAAGCATAGATCGGGTTTTCCATCTTTCTCTCTAAATGATTTCTTCAAACAAAGACCAAAACGAAAATTCGGCTCTTCTTCTGTTGATAAAACCTGAGGTTCCTCCAAATGAAGATTTTGTTCTCTATTAGAATGCATCTTCAGTTTGAGAGTTTGTTTTTTGTTAGAAGATAATATCTGTGTTTCTTTCAATTTAACATTTGTTGGCAAATTCTTAGTTCCTGTCGGTTGAAGGTTTAGTGTTTCCCTTGACAACAAAATCTGTATTTCTTTCAATTCAACATTCTGTTTTTTATTTGGTGCCAGATTCTGAGTTTCTTTCCTTTTATCATTTTGTTTTTCATTTGATGAAAAATTCTGAGATCCTTTTGAATTAACATTTTGTTTCTCATTTGATGAGAAAGTCTGAGTTTCTTTCAATCGGATATCCTGCTTTTTCTTTGGAGGCAAAATCTGATCCCTATTCAAGGATTGATTTTTCATTGGTAACAAAGAATGTGTTTGTAAATCAATTTCATTTGGCCTTTCTCTTGATAACCAAACAAACATGCCTCGATTGGCATTTTTGTCCTGAACAGCCTTCTCAACCTGAAAATTATGTTATATACTGATTCATTTACTTTTTAAAATAAAATGCCATATTTCCTCACATAATTTGCAATGTCACATATTTTATGCACCGAAAACTTTTAACATTTAAAAAAATTGCTTTGTTGATTTCCTAAAGAAAATTAACTTAGTTCTAATTTGAATAGTCTGATTTTCATTCAGGGTATTTTGGTCAAGGCCCAGAATGAAGCAGCTTTTTGTTTGGCAAATTCTGAAGAAATTGAAAGTGTTCTCATGAAAAGATTTTAAAGTTTTTTTTTAACTTCATCTATCCTACATAGTAGGCATGGAAAGTGACCATGATAAAAATGTATGTATATGCAAAATCTCATGGTTTGCAATGGGGAAACAATTGTCTCCATTTCTAACAAATATTTTATAAATAGAGTGCTTAATCTTGAATGCCACATAACAAGAGCACATGATTTATAAGTTTTGATATTATTGCCTCACTCTGATGGTTAACTGTTTATATAAAAGCAGGGGCCGCGTGGCAATGCTCGACATATGGTGTTGTCAAGTTTCTCATAGTGCTATGGGCATTTATTACAGAAGGACAGAAGACATTGATTATTTATGTTATTATTTGGTATTGTTTAACTTTTAAAATTAAAATTATATATGAATTTATTTATTAAATAATTTAATTCCAACATTATATAGCCTGTAGGTCTATATAAATTTAATATTCATACAACATCATGCTGAGATTATTATTATTATTATTATCTGATCAATCTGAAATATTTTCCCATAGCCGCCACATGTTGAAATCACGTATATATTAAACTAACACAATATGTAGATATTATACTATTTTTCAAGCTACATATCACAATAAATCACTTATAATTATAACAATAATTACGGTATACAATTTTATAACTGGATCGAATGTTCCACATCGTTCTGAGTTTTAATTCAAACTGAGGGAAGAATAGCAAAGTTTATCTAAGAGACCCTCTTAATATAATCATAAATATTACACTGCTTACTAAGAGTCTGTGAATGTAATTTATTGTTCCTTGAACTATTAAGAGGTTCTTCCTCTTGTATCACATTATCCCTAACTGGTGACTGATTATTATTTTTTTTTTGATTGTGGATGAGCCCATGTAGGACTATGCAAAGTACTTAGAGGCGTTTCCTTTGAGCCCAAATTTCTTTCATTCTTTTGCTATGAGCTTGTTTTGTATCATCTGTCCAAGTTGTTCCAGTTTTTTTCTTCGGTTTGTCCTCTTGGTCAACTTGCCATTTATTTACCTTAATTGGGATATCTTCTGTAGTAATTCCTGCCAATTTAGTATTTTAACATTAGCGATAGAGAAAAGTACGAATTGCCTTATTGTTGTATATGCATACACAATACAGTTGTGAGATATTTGCAGTGGAATCTTTGGATCTTTGTAATTAAGTCCTTTTTGACTTCATCAATCCACTTCATAGTATCCACTGGAGCTTTACTTCTGTTTTCGTAGAATTCCATTATCTGTTTTGTAATTTTGTTTATTTTTTATTATTTCAACAATATTAAAGAACCTCATAGTGTTATTTCCTATCTACATAACTTAATCTGTTTTGTAAGCCTATTTGAGTTAATTTGTTTAATATGGCCATCAAATTTCAACCTTTGTTTTCTAATATCACTATGAATGTCTGTATATATTTTTATTTCCTTTTTACTTCTGAGTCTAAATGCTTCACCTATGACTTTTTTTTTCACTATATTTTCGATATCTTTTTTCTGTTCAAAATTAATGTTTCTGCTCCATAGAGCCACTCTGGTTTAATTACAGTGTTATAGTGTCATAATTTTGTATGTAAAGATAAGCATTTTTTATTATAAGTGTTGTGAGTAAGCCGAAATGCTGTTTCCATTTTTTGGCATCTACTTTTATTGGCTTTAGTTTCAATTCCATTTTCCTGAATTATTTCACCAAGATATTTAAATTGTGAAACTCGTTTAATTTTTCCATATTTGGTTTCCAGGTATTTTGGTGCTTGTTTATTGCATGAAATATATTCCGTTTTTTCAAAAGAAATCTGCAGACCAACTTTCTCTGCAATGTCATTTAATAATTCAATCTGTTTTTGTGCTGTTACAACGTCACGGGTTAAGATTGCTAGATCATCAGCATATGCTAGGCAATCAATCTTCAATTTTCCTCTTCCTAATATGATTGGTTGATTACATTTAAAAATTGTTTTCTGTTTACACCATTCTTGTATTACATTATCAAGAACACAATTGAAGAGTAGTGGAGAAAAGTCCATCTCCTTGTCTTACTCCTGTCTTAATTTCAAAGGATTCAGAAATTTCCCCCATGAATTTAACTTTAGCCCTTGTATCTGCTAGTGTCTGTCTAATAAGTGCAAGAGTTTTATGGTCTAAACCTTGTTCTTTCAATATTTCAAATAGTGATTCTCGGTCAACCGAATCATAAGCTTTTTTAAAGTCAACAAATATGCACACTAAATCATTGCTACAAATTCTCTGGTGTCTGAGGATTAGCTAAAGGTTCAGGATTTGTTCTGGACATGATCTGCCTGGTCTGAATCCTGCTTGATATTCTCCTATATTCGGTTCTAGTTGCCATTGCGCTCTGTCGAGCAGACACTGAGAAAACATTTTGTATGGGACTGATAATAATGAAATCCCTCTATAATTGTTCACATCTGTTCTGTCTCCCTTTTTATGTAACGGGTGGATTAATGCAGTCTTCCAATCCTCTGGAATGTGTTCTGTTTGCCACATTTCTTGCACAAGTGTTGTGATTTCTTTTATGATCTTTGGTCCTGCCACTTTGAGGAGTTCTGCCACAATTCCATATTCACCTGCTGCCTTATTTTTTTTAAGTATTTTAATCTGCATAATAATTTCTTCTTCGTCCAGTGGTGATGAGTCTGGATTTGATTGTTCAGGTTCTTGTGGGGGGAATCTGTTTATTGGTATTGGGCAGTTAAGAAGTTTCTCAAAATATTTAGCAAGTTCTCTGCAATTTTCCTGGTTGTTTAGTGCCAATAGACCATCTTCTCTTTTAAAGCAGAGACTCTGTCGTTGGTACCCAATGAGTTTGGTCTTAAACGTTTTGTAGAAATTATGCGCGTTGTTTGTTTGAAAGTCTTTCTCAATTTCAATTAATTGATCGTTTTCATTATTGTTATTATTATTATTATTATTACTATTAACTGTTGGATCTGAAATATCTTCCCATAGCCGCCACATGTTGAAATCACTTATATATTAAACAAATATAATATGTAGATATTGTATTATTCGAGCTACATATCACAATAAATCACTGATAATTATAACAATTAATTACGGTATACAATTTCATAACTGGATCTACTGCTCCACATTCCGAGTTTTAATTGAAACTGAGGTAAGAATAGCAATGTGACAACATCGTGGTAGTTGTGGCAGTCGAGATCTTTGTATTTTAATAACATATAACGGTTGTGGGGAAACAAAGCGAGCTGCTTGTTAAGCATCATAGTGAAGCGATAATACATATATGAGGATGACAATCTCAATTATCAATTACAAAAGCAATGAAGATGCCATAGAACTTTTAAATATTCAAGATAAATATAAAATGGATACTATAGAAATGGAAAATAACAGATATATATGAGGGTCACACTGAAAGTCGTGAGCAACTCATTGTTAAATTTCAAATTTCAACAATGTAACAAAAACAACTGCAGGATCGTAATCTACAGACTTTATATCACAACATTGCCGTTTTGTGGCGTCATAGCTTCTATCATGTGACCACACGCAGTGTTTCCAAAATGGCAGACATCTATGTTTTGTTTCGACAGTGCGCTGTCATTGAATTCCTTGTTAAAGAGGAACAATCTGCTGTTGATATTCACCAAAGACTTCAATATGCTTACAGAGATGCCTGCATGGGTGCCAGCAATGTTAGGAGATGGGTGAAACATTTTAAAGATGGGAACACGAGTATCAAAGATGAGCCTCGTAGCAGTCACCCACGCTCTGCCTCCATGGATTACAACAAGATAGAGTTGATGCGCTCATTAGAGACGACAGGCGTATCACAGTGAATGAAATCGCTACAAAACTTGCAGTAGGACACAGTGCAGTGCAAGAAATGATTCACAGCTTAGGTTACCGAAAAGTTAGTGCCTGCTGGGTTCCACGTTTATTGAGTGAAGACCACAAACTTCAGAGAAGAACCATCACCCATAACCTTCTTCAGAGATTTCGAAATGAAGGTGATGATTTTTTGACAAGTATTGTGACAGGTGACGAAAGCTGGTTTCATCGCTACGAGCCTGAAACAAAACGCCAGAGTATGGAATGGCACCACTTGAATTCGCCATCAAAGAAAAAAGCGAAGACAGAGCAATCTGTTGGGAAAGTTATGGGCAGCGTCTTCTGGGATGCGCAAGGTTGCATTCTGGTTGAATTTCTTGAACCTGGACAAACCATAAATGCTGCCCGCTATATCCAGACACTTGTGAAGCTCCGTCATGCATTGCGCGACAAACGCCCTGGAAGGAAGATCATTCTGCAACACAATAACGCGCGTCCTCACACTTCTTGTGCCACTATGGAGAAGATCAGGACATTTGGGTGGGAAACTCTTCCACATCCTCCTTATAGTCCCGATTTGGCACCCTCCGACTACCATCTTTTCAGTTCTGTGAAGGAGCAGATGAGAGGCCAACGCTACGAGACGCTGGAGGATATTCGGAAAGCAGTGCGTCAGGTCTTCGAGCAGCTGGAATGGACTTCTATCATAAGGGAATTTTCAAGCATGTAGAACGCTGAACAAAATGTGTGCAAAGAAATGGAGACTATGTTGAAAAGTAGCACAAAGGTCTGTAGATTAACATGGTGTACTTGGTTTGTCTAAAATAAATATTATGATTGTTAAAAAAAATGTTGCTCATGACTTTCAGTATGACCCTCGTACCATCATATTTGAAGAGAAAAATTATATGCTCAGATTGGGACTTGAACCCAGGACCTTTGGCTTTCTAGGCCAATACTCTACAAATGAACAGCGTATATAAGAGAAAAATTTGCATTTAGACTGAAACTTGCTCAGGTAGCTCAGTCGATAGAGTATTGGCCTAGAAAGCCAAAGGGTTCAAGCCCCAGTCTGAGCGTATAATTCTTTCTCTTCAAATATGATTTATCCATCATTAGGATGTATGAAATAAATAATAAAAAACGTAGATATATACCATTCTTAGCTTTAAATTAATTAAGAATGTAGAAAGCAGGAAAAGAGAATTTAGCAGACCTTTCAATGAAATAAATAACCTCATACAACAAGTAAATACCAATATACAATCTACAAGATATCAGTTTTTGAGAACCATGTCTGCTTCACATTTTAAGTGTGTATCATTGAATACAACAGAATGCGCATGCATGAGTATGAATTCTAAAATGTTCATTTTTATATAACGTACTATTATGGTAGATTTATAGAAACACATTTACAATAATAAATGCTCATCATACTATTTATAAACTGAACAATTTGGAATAGAATATGTTATGAGCTATAACTAACTTAATGGCATTGTCGAACCCGTAAGTTCATGGCCACATAGACATGAGCTCTTCATACATCCCTATCCTGAGCTAATGTTTTCCAATTGACATTAGTAGACCCCACCCTGAAAATCAAATGGAGGACTATTTTAACTCTGGAAAATTTTATCCCAGTGGAACATATGTTTGTGTTTCTAGACGGTTGTATTTTATGATGAAAGATCATCATTCTTTTGAACAAGGCAGCTTTTTCATCTGACTTCAACCTATCCGATATGGGTAATTCTTTTGGTAGCAAAACTGCTGCCGACATAGGCACTTTCGTTATATAGCTGGGGTAATTTCTATGACCACTACACGCCACTGCATTCATATACACTTACCAATGGAGTATAACCATTTGTCTTAAGTTGTAATTTGTTAATAATGTCGTACAAAAATGTAGCAATGATATTAAGTAGTAAGATTAAATTATTGAACTGTAAAAAAATTTAAAATAAATTATAATTCAAGTGTGATGAAGTTCAGATGTACAGACTTTGAAGCATAAATGACTGATTCATTTGATTGGCAACAATGCAGAATAAAATAAAAAAGCTAAAGCGCATGGACAAATCAGTGGTCATCATTGTGGGAATGATTCAGGAATATCCATTCATAGAAAATGCTTATTCCAAGACTTAATTTACAGCCATTAACAAAGATATAAAACATATTTGTTAATTTTTCAAGCTTCATATCAATCATATAACATGAAGAGTGCAAACTAAATGTAGGCCTATAGTTAATAGTATATTACAATGCGAGGTTGGGAAGTGGTTTTTACAGAATCGAGGAATATGTTTAAAAACTGAGCGATAGTGAGGTTTTTATTTCCGAGATTTCTGTAAAACACTTCACAAACGTGCATTTGTACATTATTTTTTGCACGATGTATTTTCAAAATAATAAATAATAGTAAAATAATAACATCTTTGTTGGAAATATTTGCATTCATTATAAACAATTGACTAACGTTAACAATGTGGGCAATGTTAATATTATTCGTTTTTAAACACCTTAATGATGGACAAATTATATTTGAAAAGAAAAATATACGCCTAGACTGGGGGTTTGAACCCAGGACCATTGGAAGAGCATTGACATAGAAAGTCAAAGGTCCTGGGTTCAAACCCCAGTCTAGGCGTATATTTTTCTTTTCAAATATAATGTGGGCAATGTTTATTAGTTGAAACAACATGAGGTCATGAGACCAATTTAGTAATAAAATGGCGGCAAGTACGTATTTATTGTTTTATATTGTTTCAAATAAAGTTCAGTTCATTTAAAATGCAGTGATTTGTTTTATATTATGTATATTAACACTATCTTTTGGATATTTTTTGTATGTACATTGTATGTAGTATACATAGAGGGCAGTGGTTTTACTTCCTACACATGTTTATAATATGTAATATTAAAGTATAGTTATTTTTATTACAGTATAGTTATTAAGGTTGGCAACCCCGAAATTAGGAAGTAGAACTTTCAATCATGGTCGCCATTGCTGTAAGTACAGCAAAATGCATTATCACATACAAAATAATTATGGGAAATAACATCATGAGGTTCTTATTCAATGAATGAGTCACTTCCTATCTTACCTCATATTTCATGTTTTTTTAAACATGGGAACTGCAGTTTTCAAGAGGAGTTCCTCTTATCTTTAGCCGACATTATGACTACTGGATTTTTCGTTGGAATCTTCATCTATAACGTTGCCATCTGGTGCTGATTTGATGAACTTTGAGATGAAGTCCTGTTCATTGGGAATTTCAAAAATTTACAGATCTAAATTTGTTCTTCTGAATGTATATCTTTTCCAAAAATAGTAAAATTGAAAAATCAGCTATTGCAGCATACAGTTTGCTAGGGAGTCATAAAATTGAAAAAGAGACTAAACTTTTAAAACATTTGGAAAAACCTTTGAAACTGACAGTTTGGGAAAAGATATACATTCAGAAGAACAAATTTAGATCCATGAATTTTGAAATTCCCGATGAACAGGACTTGATCTTAAAGTTCATCAAATCAGCACCAGGTGCCAACGTTATAGATGAAGATTCCAACAAATTTCCAGTAGTCATAATGTCAGCTGAAGATACGAGGGACTCCTCTTGAAAACTGCAGTTCCCATGTTTAAAGAAACATGAAATATGAGGTAAGATAAGAGGTATATTTAAATTAATATTGGGAAGTAAACATTATGAGGTTATATCATTAATAGCGAGTGTAGAATATATTTTTAACGACTCACCTCATACGATTTCAAATTTCTTTGATACCGGCGGTTTCAGACAATATCTTGTCCCTCTTCAATCATGGCTTCCACTGATGAAATTCTGTGGTTGTTGATTTCAACATGACTGAAGTGGGACAAGATATTGTCTGAAACTGCCAGTATCAAAGAAATTTGAAATCATATGAGGTGAGTCGTTAAAAATATATTCTACACTCACTATTAAAGATAAGAGGTAACTCATTAATTCATTAAAATAATTATCTGAAAGTGACATGCCTTTGTTCTTCTCTAAAATTGCTGACAAGGTAACTGTCAAACACTGCATGCCAAAACCTACCTTGAAATATTTCCCAGAAAAGCACTGTGATGTACCAAGGCCATGTCCAAAAAAATTATCTGCTGTTTTAACTGCAAGGCACATAAATCGAAGCCAGAATCCAGCAATGGCAACCCATTGTATGTAACAGATGGATTTCCTGCATGAGTAAGAGTGGTGTGTGGTGGGAGATGCAGGGCAGATGGCAGGAAATGAGGGTTATCCAATCTACCAATTCAGCAGTTGTATTACTTCCCTATAGCTTAAATGAGAGATTTGGCGCTGAATTTTAGTGCGTTGCAGAAAAAAGGCAGATAATTTTTTTGGACATGGCCTTTGTACATCACAAAGCTTCTCTGGAAGAAATTTCAAGGTAGATTTCGGCATGCAATGGTTGACAGTTCCCTTGTGAGAAATAAGTAAAACAAAATTACATGATTAATAACAAAAATTGTCCAAAACAGAAAGATAATCAGGAGAATGTCACTTTCATCTTGAACAAGTTTCACTGTAGTGTATTATAATCTTTACTAAATTATTTTACCTGTTCTGGCGAGATCTTAATAACTTCTGCTATTAATTTCATTATTGTTATGACATCTTTAATTATTCTTAAATTCTGTCTACCGCCTGGTTTACTTTCATGTATGTCAAAATGCAAATGCCATATCTGAGTGTAGATCTCATTTCTCAATGATGTTAGTATTCTGCAAGATTGACTAGTCACATCCAACTGAAAAAACAAAAAAATTAATCAATGTATTAATTACACTGTTCTGCATGGATTTTGTTTTTTTGAAATAAATGAGTGTTTCTGAATCACAATTTTACACTGATTGCAAAAATGAAATCCGTTTTCACATACCACGTCAGAATTTTTTACAATTCAAAATTTTATGTTTTGAATATCTTTCATAAAGCATGTACTATAGTAATATTACAGTTTGCTTATTGTTTGTTAGAAAGGCCCAACAGCTTATAATTTCAACTTTATTACTTAAAATGTGAAATAATATAACTATTATTATGTTTATATTTTAAATTATGTTTATATTTATTAAAATCTACTAACTATATCCGCCTTAGGTCTGTACAAAAATTTGTGGTTGTGTAAATGATCCAAATCTGTTTTGCTATAATTATATGTGGGTATATGTACATTAGTAAAACAAAGAATATAACTGTTTTTGTAAAGAAAATTTACTTTCAATATTTTGGCATTAAGTTAGGAGACCAGGATAAATTGTGATACCCTCATAAAGTGTGTCATAGTTATATTGCAGAGTTGAGGAGTTGGAAAAATGAAAAAAAAAAAGTAATTGCCCTTTGGTATCCCTATGATTTGTTATTTTTGCACAGTTAAGGTAGCAGGATATAATGCTAAAAAGCGAGAAAGATATTGTATATCCTAACATTCCCTCTGCCATTCAGCCTGTACCTCATGGTCCTGATATTCTGGTTCCCTTACACCCTGAATCAGATACATTGCAATCTGCATCCAGTAGCACTGAAATTGAATCTCCTGTGGATGATGAACCATATAATTCTGATCATGATAGATGTTTTAATCAAAGTGAGCTTAATGATTTAGTGAGGGATTTAAATTTGCCTAAAGAATCAACAGAACTGTTAGGTCTAAGTTAAAAGAAAATAAATTATTGACTGAGAGTATATACTTTTTCATTCTTACTGGCATCGTGAGTAATAACTTGTCCCTTTTTTTTTGCTGAAGAAGAAAATATAGTGTATTGCCAAGACTTCCCTGCTGTCTTAAAATGTTATAACAGAAACTATAATTCCAAAGAGTGGAAGTTCTTCATAGATTCCTCTCAAAAAAATCTTAAAGATGTTTTACTTCTTAGTGGAAACATTCGTCCTTCCATTCCTGTGGCCCACTCTTTTGTTTTAAAGGAGACATATGAAAATGTAAAGTTTTTGTTACAAAAACTGCAGTACGAAAACCATCTATGCAAGTCTGTGGAGATATCATGATTTTTGGACTATTAGTTGGTCAGCAAGTTGGTTTCACAAAATAGCCTTGTTTGTTATGTGAATGGGATAGTAGAGCTAAGTCAGAACACTGGGAAAGGGAACAATGGCCACATAGGACTAATTTAATACCGGGCGAAAAAAATATAAGAAGTGAACCTCTTATTGATCCCTCAAAAGTATTGTTGCCACCTCTCCATGTAAAATTAGTTTCAATTAAACAATTTGTGAAAACTCAAGATAAAGACAGTGAGTGCTTTAAATACCTTTGTGCTACATTTCCTTCGTTATCTTATGAAAAAATTAAAGCTGTTGTAATCGTTGGCCCACAAATTTGAAAAATAATGATGGACAGTCAGTTCGAGAATAATATTAGTTGAAAAGTGAAGTATGCCTGGAATGCTTATTGAATTATTAATTATTATTATTATTAAGTAATGATTAATTAGTGGCAAATAACAAATTCTGGCCTTGTTCTTCAGACAAAATTCTTGTTCAAAGTAATTTTTATTACTTTTACAACGCTATAATTTCATTTCTAGTTATGTATGAATATTTTGAAAACCTGACGTGATGGGAGAAAATGGAGATCATTTTCGAATTTGGCACAAAAAATCCATTTAGAATCACCTATCAGATTTTAAAAAACAAAAAATAAGTTTTAAAATGCAGAACCTTTCAAAAATGTTTCTAAAAAGTTGTGACCACACGGACTACTATGAATGCTATGTGAAGAAAAAATAGTTTCCTTTATTTCTAAACTGAGTGACCATGTAGAATTATGTTCACTACCCTCACAATGTAATGGAATGTTTGATTCTCTGTTATTTTCCCAAAACATCACAATCAATGTGCATGCATAGAAGATGTATATTACAATATTTTCACCTCAAGTTGTGACAGTGTATGCATGTGTTTTGAAACAATGCATGATGAAATGAAGATTTTTTGTAGTGAAATAAATACATTAATCAAGTAAACACATTTTTCTATTTTAACTATCCGAATTATAGACATTTATTAACTGCATGCAATAAGAATTTTCATAGTTAAATATAGGGAATAACATTATGAGGTATCTTAATGCAATGAATGAATGAGTCATTTCTTATCTTACCTCATAGTTTGTTTTCTTAAACATGGGAACTGCAGTTTCCAAGAGGACATTCCTCTCACTTTCAATCGGCTGTTGAAAATGAGAGGGATGTCCTCTTGAAAACTGCAGTATAATATCGGTTGAAAATGAGAGGTAAATACATTTTTTTTCTATTTTAACTATCCAAATTATAAACATTTATTAACTGTATGCAATAAAAATTTTCATAGTTAAATGTGGGAAATAACATTATGAGTGTGAGGTATCTTAACGCAATGAATGAATGAATGAGTCATTTCTTATCTTACCTCATAGTTCGTTTTCTTAAACATGGAAACTGCGGTTTCCAAGAGGACATCCCTCTCACTTTCAATCGGCTGTTGAAAATGAGAGGGATGTCCTCTTGAAAACTGCAGTATAATATCGGTTGAAAATGAGAGGTAAACACATTTTTTTCTATTTTAACTATCCAAATTATAAACATTTATTAACTGTATGCAATAAAAATTTTCATAGTTAAATGTGGGAAATAACATTATGAGTGTGAGGTATCTTAACGCAATGAATGAATGAGTCATTTCTTATCTTACCTCATAGTTTGTTTTCTTAAACATGGGAACTGCGGTTTCCAAGAGGACATTCCTCTCACTTTCAATCGGCTGTTGAAAATGAGAGGGATGTCCTCTTGAAAACTGCAGTATAATATCGGTTGAAAATGAGAGGTAAATACATTTTTTTTCTATTTTAACTATCCAAATTATAAACATTTATTAACTGTATGCAATAAAAATTTTCATAGTTAAATGTGGGAAATAACATTATGAGTGTGAGGTATCTTAACGCAATGAAAGAATGAGTCATTTCTTATCTTACCTCATAGTTCATTTTCTTAAACATGGAAACTGCGGTTTCCAAGAGGACATCCCTCTCACTTTCAATCGGCTGTTGAAAATGAGAGGGATGTCCTCTTGAAAACTGCAGTATAATATCGGTTGAAAATGAGAGGTAAACACATTTTTTTCTATTTTAACTATCCAAATTATAAACATTTATTAACTGTATGCAATAAAAATTTTCATAGTTAAATGTGGGAAATAACATTATGAGTGTGAGGTATCTTAACGCAATGAATGAATGAGTCATTTCTTATCTTACCTCATAGTTTGTTTTCTTAAACATGGGAACTGCAGTTTCCAAGAGGACATTCCTCTCACTTTCAATCGGCTGTTGAAAATGAGAGGGATGTCCTCTTGAAAACTGCAGTATAATATCGGTTGAAAATGAGAGGTAAATACATTTTTTTTCTATTTTAACTATCCAAATTATAAACATTTATTAACTGTATGCAATAAAAATTTTCATAGTTAAATGTGGGAAATAACATTATGAGTGTGAGGTATCTTAACGCAATGAATGAATGAGTCATTTCTTATCTTACCTCATAGTTCGTTTTCTTAAACATGGAAACTGCGGTTTCCAAGAGGACATCCCTCTCACTTTCAATCGGCTGTTGAAAATGAGAGGGATGTCCTCTTGAAAACTGCAGTATAATATCGGTTGAAAATGAGAGGTAAACACATTTTTTTCTATTTTAACTATCCAAATTATAAACATTTATTAACTGTATGCAATAAGAATTTTCATAGTTAAATGTGGGAAATAACATTATGAGTGTGAGGTATCTTAATGCAATGAATGAATGAGTCATTTCTTATCTTACCTCATAGTTTGTTTTCTTAAACATGGGAACTGCGGTTTCCAAGAGGACATCCCTCTCACTTTCAATCGGCAGTTGAAAATGAGAGGGATGTCCTCTTGAAAACTGCAGTATAATATCGGTTGAAAATGAGAGGTAAACACATTTTTTTTCTATTTTAACTATCCAAATTATAAACACATATTAACTGTATGTAATAAGAATTTTCATAGTTAAATATGGGAAATAACATTATGAGTGTGAGGTATCTTAATGCAATGAATGAATGAGTCATTTCTTATCTTACCTCATAGTTCGTTTTCTTAAACATGGAAACTGCGGTTTCCAAGAGGACATCCCTCTCACTTTCAATCGGCTGTTGAAAATGAGAGGGATGTCCTCTTGAAAACTGCAGTTCCCATGTTTAAGAAAACATAAACTATGAAGTAAGGTAAGAAGTGACTCATTCATTCAAAAAAATAATTTGTTTAATGTGTATTGAATAATGTAAATGATATAAATTTAATATTCTTTATTTTCATATACAATTTTCAACATTACCATAAGAAATGTCAAGACTGATTTCCAAATCATCGATAAATTTATCTAGAAGATTTGGAAATAATGAGTGGCTTTTGATAGGACTATTTAACAAATAAAATTAAGTTATTTACTCAAAAATCTTTATTTAAATATAGTTATTTTACAATATTTAATGTAAATGGTGATGTATGAAAACAAATTAGAAATATGTGGTTATGTTTCATTTGTTTATCCACTACAACTTGATCATATTATTTATTGTCAAATAGAATCCCAGTATTGTAAGAATGCCTAGTGGAAAAAACATGTAACACATCAATCTGTATATTATAACCAACTTTATAGCTAACTAACTAACTAACTGGCACTATCAAACCCACAGGTTTATGGACACAGGGACATAAGCTCTCCATACATTCCTATCCTATTTTCCAATCATTCCTTGTATAATCTACTTCCCGCAAATCATAGTTAATGTTATTCTCCCACCTCATTCTTGGTCTACCAACTGGACATTTCCCTTCTGGTTTTCCTATAAGAAACTTCCACTCACGTCTTTCATTCCCCATTTGTGCCACATGTCCTGCCATCACAGTCTACAAGATTTAACTGTTTTCATTATATGTGGCTTCCTATAAAGACCATACAGTTCACTGTTATGAAGTCCTCCCCATTCACCTGTCTGTTCATCTGTCTATGGTCCAAAAATTTTCGTAAGAACTTTATTCTGAAATACTCATAATCTCCTTTCCTCGCTTAAAGTAAGAGTCCATGTATCGCATCCATATAATATAACTGGTAGAATAACATTTTATATATTTTCAGTTTAACATTTTTTGAAAGGAGTTGGGATGTCAAGAGTCCCTGTAATGCATAATAGCACACATTTCCAGAATTGAGCATCTGTTTAATTTCTTTGTGCATCTCATTTCTATTTGTGGTTACTGTTCCTAGGTATTTGAATTCAGCAACGTCCTCAAAATTTCCCTCATTTGTCATTAGCTGTCCATTTCCATTATATATTGCATTTCTATTGTAACCATATATTTACTTTTATTGATATTTTCTTCAATTCCCAATTTCTTGGTGTTTCTCAATAGTGTGTGCGTGTTGGTCTTTAGTATCTCCTCGCTATCGCTCAATAGTACTACATCATCAGAATAAACTAACAGCTTATTAATACCATTGAGCTGTAGGCCTTCTTCACCATCTAAAGATTTGATGGCATGTTTTAGTACAAAATTAAAAGGTAGAGGAGATAGTGCATCTCCTTGCTTCAACCCAATGTGGATTTCAAAAATATCCAAAAACTGTTTGCCTACACGCACCCAACTCTTTGTGCCATTTAAACACATTCGTGTAAGTCTAACTAACTTTTTAGGAATTCCAAACTCCAGCAGGATACTAACCAACATTGTAGGTTATTAATTTATTTTTTTAGTAAACAACTCAGTAAAATCAATATTTAAAAACACAATTATTAAATGTGTAGATTGAAAGTATCTGTTCATTATTTGCTATATTCAATGTATTTGTTGGAGAGTCAGTCACTGCAAAATAATGCTCTGACCTGTTCATAATATTAAAAAGGAGGAGCTTTCTTTATCACAAAAGCAGGAGGTGATAAGAAATGAGTGAAACATGAATATCATTGGTTGTAAAACAAAATTCATTGAAACGTGATTGGTCATTGACTCCCATTTGGGGCACGAGTTAAATAGTCTACATAAATTACAATTTTATATCATATATATATATATATCGTATGTCCCATTCCCAGCCAAGATGGCTACTCATGGCTATGAAGTGAATCAGCATGAAGTTCTGAATAAGAGCAATTCCATATGTGACTGACTGACATTTACAATACACTTTTGCAGCAAAATGGTTGTGTAAATATTACAATTGATTGAAATTAGGGGTGTTATCTACATGATATGATAGAGGAATAGTGTGTGGTTAAGACTGTACTTAAATATACAACTTTTGAAGGAAAAAAGTGCTATTTATTATCTATCAAAGTATGTGTGACTGACTGACATAAATGTCAACTCATCATGCAGCTTAACATGTTCATCTGCATCATTCTCTGAAGTGTGATTCCCAATTCAATTTTCCAAAATACCGTTTGGAGGGCACATTTCAAGTTACATTCTCAATAAAAAATGAAACAAAAATCACAATTAAGACCAGAGTTATAACCTAATATATGGTGTGTGACTGACTGACTACATTCTGTGACTGACTAACATATCTGAATTTTATATAGACTTCAATATTCTGGAGCTGCAAATATTATACAAATATTACAAAATAATATGAAATTATAATAGATAAGTCCACCGCTGTGCTCTCGAGGTAGCGTGTAGCCTTGTCACGCAGCGGACCCGGGTTCGATCCCCGGTCGGGACAGTTTTTCTGGGTGAGGTTTTCATCGGGGTTTTTCCTCACCTGTAAGACAAATGTCAAGAAAACTTTAAGGCCCAAACGGTCCCCGAAACCATATGGCCATCATCATCATCCTTATCATCATCATCATCATCATCATCCTCCTCCTTCACCGATGTAGAAAGCAACGGGAAGTTACCACATCTACAGTTCCCTAGTAAAGCTGCAAGCATAGCGTGAAAATGCTATGATTGCAGTGAAAGACCTGCCCTCGGGCAGAATTGCTATGGATGGATAATATATAAAAAGCGATAATATGGAGATGAATAAAGAACTTCACTCCTTTTATCATGTATAGGAAATGTACAATTTGATATGCTGTAAAAATATTAAATAAATAGTGTAATTTATTTAACTTGGTTACCAAGTATCATTTTAAATTTCACAAAATAAAGAAAATATTAACTTTTTAACAAGAAAGGGCCTTCTCTATAGTTAAATATGCCTAATATGAGTATAATTTTATTACAAACATATTAACTGATTAAAATTTATCTGATGCTATTAATAGATTGAACCATTAAAATAAATAAAAATGCATATATGGAATTTGCATTGTTCGTTTCAGAACACTAAAATTAACTTTCACGCGTCTCAACTATAAAGACAAAAAAAATTAACGAAAAAGTACAGTGTACAAATTATTAATTTTTTTATTTAAAAGTGGAAAATTCTGTTATAATTCTTTCAAAGCAACTGAATACAAATTATATTGCTGACATGAGTTCTATTTTTAAACTAAACAATTGAAAGAAATCTCTTACAATGCGCAAAATCTTACTTTATGACTGATTGTTTGCACGTGGCGCACATAGTACAGCGTTGTCATACGTATGTTCACTCTGTTGGTTTCCAATAACGATACACCCAATAATAATTTTATTTTACACTACAGGTTATACATACTTAATCACATATACTCCACGCCAATTGTATTTTTTTATACAAGAAACTTCATATGATTTAAAACTGTTTTTGCAATTAACAAGCATGACTCTGTTTCATAAAGTGAATGCTAGTACAATGTGGCAACATCGCACAATGAATCCCCGATAATGCGACGCACATGTCATGTCAAAGATCAAACTAATGTGTGAACCTTTCACGTTCAAGGACTGTCACACACACATTTTCTAAACACATAAGAACCGCGCTCTTGTTTTTAATTCCACTCACATATTGAAGAATTGCATAATGAGGAATTATTTAAATGCCATTAATACAAATATAAAAATGTAATTAATATAATTAACGTAATTACTTTACAAGACAATGTCGTTAATACTTTTTTGTCAGTTATATACCGATAACGTAGAATCCCAGAGGAAATTTGAATCCATCAATTATCGTATTGTGTACAATAATTTTTGTATATTTTATGTAACTGACTGTAGCTTACCCTTAATAATTATAGGGCGCATTTTAATTATCTAGAATATTATAATACAATTATTAGTATTACATTTATAATCAGGAAGAACCGAAATATGGTATAACAAAAGAGTCGGTGAAACAAAACAAATTTATACAGTGAAATTGTAAAACAAAATTTCGTTTAATTATGCATGTGTTTTCAGGTTTTGGAATATATCATGTTCTACTATTAATTTAGATCAAAATAATCCGTATTTCAAACATTAACTTCTATAATCGGAAAATTTCATCTGCAAAAAAATATCGAAAAAATTACTCCTGGGCCAATTTCAAAATTTTCACATCGGTATGACATTTTCATGTAATTACTCTACATTTAAATCCTTCTGCTGACTGCCTTTTAGCTCAAATTGTCACAGAAGAAGGGCCAGTAATTATTTTATGAAACAGCCGAGCTGAACAATGTACCAAATTTTCTAAACCATGTTTATATTAATAGACAGCGGAGTCCAGCAAGCAACTGACTGCATTATGCGTATTAGCAATATAAGTGAGGGGACAAAAAGTCAGTCAGTCACGGGACTCCAGCGGGAAAAATAATGAATTTACAAGAAAATGTCATCTACACTTTTTTGTTATTTGTGTACCGATAACGTAGAATCCAAGAGGAAATTTTAATTCATCATTTATTATGTTGTGTACGGTAATTTTTATCCGTTTTCTGTGACTGACTGACCATAACTTACAGTTAACAACTATAGGACACATTTAAGGTATATAGAATATTAGAATCCAATTAATATTGTTTAATTTACGACCAAGGAGGGCCAAAGTATGGTTTAACAAAAGATTTTGTGAAATAAAACGAATTCATACGACCAAATCATTAAACAAGAAATTCGTAAAATTTTGCGTATTTTTTCAGGTTTTGAATATGACAAGTTCTACCGCTATTATTAGATTAAAATAATGCACATTTAAACATTTTCTTATAGAATTATAAAATTTGATATTTACAGATATATATTACATCAACAGAATTATTCCTGCGTCAGTTTCAAAATTTTCACCTCGGTATGACATTTTCATGGAATCGCTCATAAATAAGCTCAGAATGTGCATGTCAACCCAGCTAGGAGTGTGACGCAGGATATGTATATATGTATATATATATATATATATATCGATGGTGGGAATGAAAACCTCATAACTCCATTTTGGTAAATTTTACAGGAGAAACAAATAACTGTTTTAAATAATTATGAAAATTGATAAGCAATAGTTTGCACATATTTTACTACAGAATACAAGTCTAGTTATTAATATTTTGAAATCCATGTTCTCAACAGGTTATGCATCACATATTTCTGTGCTGGCTACTGGAGTTATGGGTTTTCAATGACTGATGGAGTTAAGAGGTTTTCATTGCCTACCATTGATGTATGACATAAGAAAAATAAATACTTGGACGGGATTTGAACCCAGACCTCTGGATTGAAACTCCAGTGCACTACCAATTATGCTACCAAGCAAATCTAGTACAAAACATTTATTTTTCTTCATATATATTCTCTATTATTATGAGAAGTAGTGGGAACTCGGTCTCCATTGCTTTCTAGTAGCTCCTATAACAAGTAAGCAAATTAAAGATAATATATTTACTTTATAGCAGAGACGCTTCTTTGTTTTAACTAACTAACTAACTAACTGGTACTATTGAACCCGTAGGTTCATGGCCGCGCGGACATAAGCTCTCCATATATCCCTATCTTGAGCTAATATTTTACAATCATCCCCTGTATAATCTACTTCCCTCAAATCATAGTTAAAGTAATTCTCCCACCTCATTCTTGGTCTACCAACTGGGCGTCTTCCCTCTGGTTTTCCTACAAGAAGCTTCCATGCACGTTTTTCATTCTCCATTCATGCCACATGTCCTGCCCATCACAGTCTACGAGACTTAACTGTTCCCATTATATCTGGCTTCCTATAAAGACCATATAATTCACTGTTATGCAGTCTTCTCCATTCACCTGTCTGTTTATCTCTCTTTGGTCCAAAAATTGTCCTAAGAACTTTATTCTCAAATACTCGTAATCTCCTTTCCTCCCTTAAAGTAAGAGTCCATGTTTCGCATCCATATCATATAACTGGTAGAATAATAGTTTTATATATTTTCAGTTTAACGTTTTTTGAAAGGAGTTGGGAAGTCAAGAGTCTCTGTAATGCATAATAGCATGCATTTCCAGAATTGAGCCTATGTTTAATTTCCTTGTGCATCTCATTCCTGTTTGTGATTATTGTTCCTCGGTATTTGAATTCAGCCACTTCCTCAAAATTTCCCTCATTTGTCATTAGCTGTCCATTTCCATTATATAATGTATTTTTATGTGTGACCATATATTTAGTTTTATTTGATGTTATAATTAAATATATATATATATATATATATATATATATATATATATATATATGAGTTCTATATTGCAAATAAATAAATTTTTTTTAAAAAAGTAGTAGTGTCAAAATCACTACTGCTCTCCCAACATCTTGGAACACAGTCAATTTCAGAAATGAAGTCTAAACCATAACTATGGTTATACAATGTTTTATTTCCGTACCTACCAAAAAATCTTAAATTCATGATAATATTTGAAAGTACAATAGGAAGTAACAATATGAGGGTTTACTTCATAAGTTTGGTCTGTGTAATACATATCTCATATCGTTGTTTCTGTTAGACATATGTTTCAAGACATGTTTGTCACATCTTCAGTAGTTACAGACTCTCTAAATTACTGAAGATGGGACTAAGTAGAGTCTGTAACAACTGAAGATGGGACAAACATGTCTTGAAACATATGTCTAACACAAACAACGATATGAGGTAAGAATTGCACAGATCAAACTTAGTATTTCATGGTGAAAATCATGGTCAGGAATCAGATCTTGTTTTTGTAATAACAGCCATGAATTTTCTAGTTTCTTACAGATGCTACAGAAACAATAAAAAAGATTGTGACTGCAGACATGATTCAGACTTCATTTTTGTAAAAAAACACATCTCTAGTATAGCCACATAGCATATACAGGGTGTTAATGAATAACACCATCAAACTTTCAGGTATTGGTAGAGAAGAGTTAGATGAACAATTTGAGATAAGGAACTTGGGGTGTGTGAAGCCAAATTTTGAAGTTATCTGACTTTTTTTAAACTGGACGTTCGTACTCATTAATCAACAATGAAGCAAACTATGAATATGGTTTGTCTTGAAAATACTTCAGTTCTGCTGCAATACTAGGATAACCCTAGTTTTAATTGCAAATATAGCAGTATTTTCAAAATTTTGAGCCATGAAGTTATGGACATTTCATCTTTCAGCAAGAGCCAGTGCGGCACTGACAGTCTGTATTTCGTGCCCTGTCATGCAATCGTATGTATTAGATGTCTGGCAGTACAAACATCGTTTGCATTAGTAGATCAGTGGATAGCATGCTTATCATTGAATGTTATAATGCCGGGTTCAGATCTCTCTTTTTGGTTTTTGTATTTTTATTTCCTTTTTTATTTTTATTCAGAGGAGGATATTGCTTTTGTAGTTACTTAATTCTGTTTAAGCATTAGTATTTGTTTTTAAATAAACTAGTTGTGTGATTAGTTTACATGACTATTTAACTCATGCCCCCAAATGGGAGACAACGGCCAATCACGTTTCAATGATTTCTGTTTTACAACCAATCAGAGTCGTGTTTCACGAAATATTTATCAGTGTTATAATTACCATATTAAAGAAGGCTCCTCCTTTTAATATTATGAACAGATCTGACCATTATTTTGCAGTGACTGAGCTTATGAGAAATATGGCTACCAGATTGTATATATAGTGCATGAATGTCAACACATGCCGCATGCAGGAGTTAATATAAAAACATTTGTAGCAATTGATTATACCACCAAAAAAAGAAACCACTGTTTGCACTTTCTTAAATGTATTTTTTCCCAGGTAACAATCCAGAAAAATATAATTGTCATATTTACATCATACGACATCAGAAATGAATTAATATACAGTTTGATGTGTTTCATTTTTTCTCCACCAGAGAGCATTCTTACAATATTGTGTTCATTTGGCAATAAATAGTATGATCTGGTTGCAGTGATAAACAAAAAGAAGCAGATGAAGCGTACCTATCGCTTCTCATTTGTTTTCAAACATCGCCGTTTACATTAAATATATAAATATTTTAAAATAACTATAGTTAAATAATGATTTCTGAGTAAACAGCTTAATTTTATTTGTTAAATAGTCCTAACAAATGCCACTCTTGATTTCCAAATTCTCTAGATAAATTGGAAATCACTCGTGGCATTACATATGAAAAGCACAGGTATTTTTTTTTTTTAATACTGTACAATTATATCAACTGCTCATCTAAGTGCCGTGATACTAACGACTACCAGTCTGTTTCACTACTGCTTTGAAACTTGTAGGAGCAACATTAACCTGAACGTTATGGCTAATTCATAAATGAATGAGTCATTTTTTAACATCTTACCTCATATTTTATGTTTCTTCAAATCGGGAACTAGTTTTCCAGAGAAGGATCTCTCTCATTTTCAACCGACATTATGACTACCGGATTTTCGTTGGAATCTCCATCAATAACGTTGCCATCTGGTGTTGATTTGATGAACTTTGAGATGAGGTCACATTCATCAGGAATCTCGAAATTCATGGATCTAAATTTGTTCTTCTGAATATATATCTTCTCCCAAATTGTCAATTCTAAAGGTTTTTCCAAATGTTTTAAAAGTAGGGCTTCTTTTTCAATTTTATGATTCTCCAATAAACTATGTGCTGCAATAGCTGATTTTTCAATTTCACCACTTTTAATATTTCTGAAGTGTTCCTTAGTGCGAGTGTCCAAATTTCTTTTTGTTTTCCTATTTATACTTCATTGCAGTCCTTACAATTAATTTGATAAATTCCCGATTTTTTGCTATCTGGGGTGTTCAATTTCTTATTAGTTATTAATACATTACCAAGGCTAAATTTATTTATCGGTGCCAATGTAATATTGAATTTCTTGAAAATGTTTTGAAATTTGTTACGTATTTCAGGATGATACGTAATTTTCTTAAACTGTTTTCCTTTCTTTGAATCAGATTGCAGGGTAGTGTATTCTTTCTTTTTTTTTTTGTTGTCTGAATTTCTTTAATTTATTTACAATTATTTCTTTTCCAAAACCATTTAAATTGGCTATGTTCAAAATGTGATTGTATTCTTTCTTAAAATCTTCATTTAATGGAACATTTAATAATCTATATATCAAACTGTTGAAAATTGCATGTTTGTGTGCAATATGACTGAAGTCTGAAGATTTTATATAATTGTCTGTATGAGTATCCTTCCTATATATATTGAATTCAATTTTTCCTTGTAGTTCATTCCTTATTAAGTAAAGGTCCAAAAATGGGATTTGTTTATCCTTTTCCAATTCCATAGTAAATTTTACAGTTCCATCTTGAAGGTTGAGTAATTTCAATGCATCTTCAATATATTTAGAATTTATCACAGAGAAAATATCATCTACATATCTATATTTACAAATTAAGAACCTCATAATGTTATTTCCCATATTTAACTATGAAAGTTATGGCCAATGTTTATGCATTCAATGAATTAGCAGATATTCATTATGTTTATGGTAAGGCAAGTGGAAATGCACATGCAGCTGCACAAATGTACAGAGAAAGATATCCTGGCAGACAACATCATCATCAATCAACTTTCCAAACCATCCACTGGCATCTACAGGATACTGGAACCCTGGTGGTGCATAAACTGGATTCCGGTGCAAGACGAAGTCTTACCCTAGATTTTGAAGAAGAGGTCCTCGACAGGATTCGAGAGAATCCATCTACCAGTACACGAGCAATTGCATGTGCCATGAGTACAAACCACATCAGCGTGTGGCAGGTCTTGCAGGAAGAAGGACTCCACCCCTTCCACTATTTGAAGGTACAGTGCTTGACACCATTAGACTTTGGACCTCGCATGCAGTTTTGTAACTGGGTCTCTGAGCGGCTGGTTGAGCAGCCTGATTTCTTTTCAAAAGTGCTTTTCACCGACGAGCCTTATTTTACAACAGATGGGGTTGTTCTAAACCAGAGGAATAGCCATATTTGGTAACAATGAACATCCATTTGCCACAGGTTCACCGTTAACATGGGGGCTGGTATAATTTCCAATTACATTATTGGTCCCTATATTCTGTCCCCACGGTTGAATGGTCATGTGTACAAACAGTTTTTTTGATACATGTGCTTCCTGTACTCCTGGAAGAAGTCCATCTTGATATCCGACGTCAGATGTGCATCCAGCACGACGGAGCACCTTCTCACTTTGACAGAAATGTAAAGAACCATCTGGATAATGTCTTCCCTGGACACTGGATTGGTCGCAGCAGACCTATAGTGTGGCCTCCATGTTCACCTGATCTCACTCCTCCAGACTTCTCCCTATGGTGACACCTTAAGAGCCTTGTGTAACAGACTGAGATGACTTAGATGAGGAGTTACTCGCAAGAATTTTGGGTGCCTTTGATGAAATCAGAAGTACTTCAGGAATCTTTGAAGAAGTATGAGCATCATTTCTGCGCAGATGTAATTTGTGCTTACTCCATCAAGGGCAACATTTTGAACAATACCTATGATTAAGTTATGTAGATAGGAAATAACACTATGAGGTTCTTTAATATTGTTTATTTTTTATCATTTCACTCACCTCATACTTCATAATTTATAGCAGACCCAGGGTTTCTTCACGTAATTCGTGACATTGTCAATGCTGCGTCATGTTCACAACTGACGTCCAACGGCCTTCTATCCTGCAGACTGACCTCCGCGCCATCTGGTGGCCGACCGAAGAATTTCCAAATCAGGCCTCTTTCTTTATAACCGGGTATTTCAAAATTCATAGTTGTATTTACATATGCAAGAATGAAAATACAACTATGAATTTTGAAATACCCGGTTATAAAGAAAGAGGCCTGATTTGGAAATTCTTCGGTCGGCCACCAGATGGCACGGAGGTCAGTCTGCAGGATAGAAGGCCGTTGGACGTCAGTTGTGAACATGACGCAGCATTGACAATGTCACGAATTACGTGAAGAAACCCTGGGTCTGCTATAAATTATGAAGTATGAGGTGAGTGAAATGATAAAAAATAAACAATACCTATGATCCTGTTTTTGAAGCAAACATGAATAAAGAGATTTTATTTTTCTGTATGAATAAATCATGCCTCCTTTACTAAGTATACTGTAATATAATATAACAAGTTGGTTTTCATTTATTATTATTATTATTATTATTATTATTATTAGTTATTATTATTCCTCAATGTTAACATCTTTACTTTTAAAATAAAATATGAATACAAATTTAAGTTAAGTGAAACAATAGTAGACCTTAATCTAATTATTAATTTTGTTATGCCTTTCCTTCATGTTTGTGCTAAGTTTCGCATCAAAAGACTTGATGCTACATTCATATAGTATTATTTTAACCTGAAGTAATGATTACGCTAATACATAAATAGCCTTGTTACTTCGACCGTCTGAACCATGCGATTTTCACTTACGAATACTTACTGTAGTTACCTAGTGTGCTACACAGTATTCCTTCTTTTACTCTAGTACAGAACATTTTCATTTATTACTTTTCTGCATCATACTAAAAGAAATTCTACAGTATTTTGTACTAAATTTCCAAACATCTTACACAAGAAAGAAAGAATTTAAAAAATAATTAAAAATAAAAGGTCAGCATGTCTGAGGTTTGAACCTTGAATATCATACTCCTAATGAACGATTTTTCATACCTGGCACATTACCATTGACATAAATGGTCTCAGAAAGTCAACACGCAAAAGAAGGCTACACTATGTAACAGCTTGTCGACGAAATCTTCAAAATATTGTCAGTGGCATACTAGCTCCTAACATATTATTATAACTTGCAAATTTGAACTTCTAGACCACAAGTTGCATATCTCAAATTGTTTATCTAAGACACCTCTACAATACCTGAAAGTTTGTCGGTGTTATTCAATAACACCCTGTATAATACATGAAAAAAGCCGTCTGTATACCCATGGTTTAAGCATTTTAAAAAGCAATATTAATACAACCCTTTTTTAATTTTTTACAGAATGGTGATATTCTTTTGAAGAGTATGGTACCAAAAATATGAAACTTTACCTCACGTAAAAACCTCTCCAAATTTTCTTCCAATACTTTTGAACCAGAAAGGAATATTTTTGCTTTTTCCAGAAATGGTTTAGAGTTCACATTTATTTCTTCTGAGGTAAAATATTGTCTCATTACTGATGCTGTAATATACAAAGTTCTTCCTTTCGCAGTAAATTTCTTTTTAAAATCACCAACCATGTTACGTTTAGTTAAACTTCCTTTTTCCTGAAAAAAAATATATAATGTTATATTATAGATTTTCACGGACATACGTATGATTAAGAAAGTTTCATGGGCCGTCCTATGAAACGCTGGAGGGAAAATTTTCTATAGGGTCGTAACAGGCCTTGGCCTAATACTTGGAAGGAAGATGAAGAAGAAGAAGAAGAAGAAAGTTTTCTTGTGTTTTCTGCATCATGGATTCAAGGTTGGCTTCTGGTCACTGATTCCGACGTTTTGGCATGATCCTACATGCCATTATCAAGGAATGATAAGTTTGAGTCACTGATTTAGGTCTTATATAATCAAACACACAGGGTTTTCACTGTGGTCCGTTTCAGAAGACCACATTCTATGAACACCCGAGATGATGCTCAAAGATTACCATCTACATGGAAAACTCTCACTGCCTACCATGTTATCCCCAGAACAGCGTAGAAGATATAAAGAAAACCTCGGTTGGGAAACATGGAGTGTGGTCGATGCTTGGATGGATGTACAGCTTCTGGAACTGTCCACAGTAAAAACTGAAGGTGTTTAACTATATAAGACATAAATCTTGGATGGGTGTATGGCTTCAGAAATGGACCACAGTGAAAATTCAATGAGTTTAATTATACTGTATAAGTTAATATTGAGTGGAGAACATATTTTTAATAACTCACCTCATACAATTTCAAATTTCTTTGAGACCATTGGTTTCAAACAAATTTTTCATTCATCTTCAGTCATGACTCCAACTGTTGAAATTCTGTTTGTTGATTTCTCTATGGTTACCTCTAGTGCTGCCATCTTTGGTTGAGTTTATAAATTTTGAAATCAATTTTTCTCTACAGGAATATCGAAGTTCATCGATCGATATTTATTCCTTTGAATGAATATCTTCTCCCAAACTGTTAATTCTAACAGTTTATCCAATGGTTTCAAAAGTTTTGCAACTCTATTAATTGTATGATGTTCTAACAAACTATGTGCAGCAATTGCTGATTTTTCAATTTCACAATTTTTAATATTTCTAAAATGTTGGTTGGTTGGTTGGTATCTAATGTCGAGCACTTGATAATGAAATCATTCGCTCTCTTGCACTCCAATATTTAGCAGAAAGGCTGGTCTCTTCTACAAAAGCTGGACAACGGAGGAGATGGTTTCTTTCCATATCTTCATTTAAATTGCAAAAAGGGCATTTAGGTGAATCTGTTATGCCAATTCTGTGTAGGTGTTTATTCAAGCAGTCATGTCCCGTTAGCAGTATTTCTAAAATGTTAAAACATTTTGTCTGTTCATTCTTACCTCTTAGAGTTGTTTTTGTCGAACATATGTTTCAGAGCTTCTTAGCCCATCATCAGCTGAGTATGTAATCGCTGACGATGGGGCTAAGAAGCTCTGAAACATATGTTTGACAAAAACAACTATAAGAGGTAAGAATGAACAAACAAAATGTTTTAATTATTAAACAAACCTCTTAATGTTACTTCCTATTGTATTTTAAAATTCTAAAATGTTCTTTAGTGTGTGTTTCCAAATTCCTTTTTGTTTTCCCTATATATACTTTGCTGCAATCATTACAATTTATTTGATAAATTCCAGATTTTTTACTGTCTGGAATATTGATTTTTTATTGGTACTTAGGAGTTTACCCGGACTGAATTTATTTATTGGTGCCAAAGTAACATTGTGTTTGTTAAACATTTTTTTGAAATTTTCTATGTACTTCAGGATGGTTAGTAATATTCTTGATTTTTTTCTATTCTTTGCTATCAATTTTTAGGGTAGTGTTTCTTTAAGTCTTTTTTTCTGTTAAATTTCTTTAATTTATTTGTTATTAATTTCTTATCAAAACCATTTAATCTTGCTATATTTAAGATATTATTGTATTCTTTCCTAAAATTTTCTAAGACCTAAACATTGGATGGGTGTACGTTTCTGAAACGTACAGTGAAAACTCAATGTGTTTGTGGTTTATATCCTGAACCACAATGGGTACATATCTATACAGATGGATCCAGAATGGAAATAGAAGACGGAGCTGGAATTTACTCAAAACTGTTTAGCTTCTATGTTGCAGTAGGAAAAAATTACACACACTTCGATGGACAAATTCAGGCAATAGAGTTAGCACTAACACAACTCCTCTAAGAATAAATATATTTTAGAGAGCAGTTGTACTAAGTGATTCAACATCAGCTATACAAGCTATAACAACATATAACTCTCCAATCTCCAGAAAAGTGTTGGAAATAAAAAAGATCATAAGATTATTGACCAAACAAAATAAAATTATCCAGCTCCAATGGATCCTCTCTCATTGCAGGGTACATGGAAATGAAATGGCAGATCTTTTGGCAAAAAGGGCACCAAAATTTTACAGAAAACAAATCAATCCCTGCCCTACCATTCTGCAAAAATTATAATTAAAAGAAACTTCCAGAAAGAACTGATGGAGCACCTCAAATCACAAAGTAATGAGAAACCATGGGCAACTATCTCGCAGAATAAAAACTTAATACCTGAACAACCAAGACACGAAGCAGTGGCAACATTCAGACTGTTAACAGGCCATGACTACCTGGCAGCACACCTCCATAAAATTGGAATCTTCAACTCTCCAAATTGTATCCTGTGCCAAGACAATAACACTACGATGAACAAAGATCATCTAGCTAGCTGTGAGCCTCTGAAGATGTCACCTACAAGAACTCTGGCAGGACTCTATTGGGAAGCAAGAAAGCAAATGGAACACATCCAAGCTTATGGGCATTAGACTACTACTACTACTACTGATTATATAAGACCTAAACCAGTAACTCAAACTTATTCATTTCTGTAGCTTGGATCCTGTTCAGGTCCTGTTTTGTATATGTCCAAGTCTCAGCTGCATATGTTAGAATTGGTTTGAAATAAGTTTTATACATTGCCATTTTACTCTTGGTGGGTATATCTTTATTCCAGATTGTTTAGTTAAATTATAGACTTTTAAACTTTTCTCTAATTTTTTACAGATTTCAGTCTGTATTTTCCCATTTGTGTTTATCACCATTCCTAAATATGTAAATTTTTTTCACTTTTTGTAGATCTGTGCATGATAACTTAATATTCCAATCATCGTTCTGGTTTCTACATATTTTCATGACTGCCGTTTTCTCGATGTTTATTTTTAAACCAGATCAGAGAGGAATGGCATTTGGTTTCCAGAAGACGGCAGCAGCTGCCATCATACTGAATGATGATGATCAAATTTTATTCCTAGGGATTAATTGTGTACAGAAGACCATGCAAAATATCTAAAAAAGCAGGACAATTATAATTTTTAAAAAAAATTTAAGAATTAATATACGTTCACTCCTATGCTAATAATGGCCTAATTATCATCCTGTTTTAGGAAAATAAGTTGAATTTACCAGAGAGGCCTTGGTATCCATTGACAAGGATATTGACATACTTCATTAGGAAATAAATGTAATTGGCTTAATTAATAATGTAAAAATGTTACCTATTTAAAATTTTATTGAGTAATATAATACAATTTGATTGTATCACACTTATTTCTCACTTAGATAATTCAAATTTATAGTGATTGAACAGATGTTACAATTATTAGCCACAAAATTTGGTTGATTTTCATTAGTATTTTTCTTATTTATTTCAATGTGTTTCTCCAATTTAAGTACTATAGTTTTTTTAATTTACACCAGTCCTTAAACATTCTGTATAATTTTTAATATATATTTTTCAACTTTGCTAATAATAGAAAATTAACTGCAGTATTCGCCGCTTCTTCTACATCACAATTAATCATATCTGTAATTAATATGCAGTCTGAAACTGTTATTTAAAATGTCTGCCACTAATTCGGACAAAAATAAACAATTGCAGTTGTCTTATCAACATTCCCTTACTATCAACTTTTATAAGATTCATGATGTGTTCCGTTGAGGTTTATTCAAAATTAATATAAAATTATAGAATATTCACCTGAAAGGTCCGTCTCCTCAACTTAATTAATCATTTAACTGTAGCGCTTTCGGGACTTGTCCCATCATCGGCAGGATTCAAAACTGGTGTTTCACTGAAGATCTGGTAGAGGGGGTTGCATGTATTGGGTTCGTTTTCGTTTATCAGGCTGTCGTGAGCTGCTTTCATGATTTCCATCTCTTCAAGTACGTTTAACTTCGGTGGATTATTTTCTCTGTGCATTACTGTTAGGGTGTTTTCAATATTTAACATGCGATGTCCTTCATGGATAACGTGTTTTGCATAGCTTGATTTCCCTTCTGCGTGGATGAAGTCTCGAAAATGTTCTTTGAATCTGATGCTAAAACTCCTGTTCGTCAGGAGTTTTAACATCAGATTCAAAGAACATTTTCGAGACTTCATCCACGCAGAAGGGAAATCAAGCTATGCAAAACACGTTATCCATGAAGGACATCGCATGTTAAATATTGAAAACACCCTAACAGTAATGCACAGAGAAAATAATCCACCGAAGTTAAACGTACTTGAAGAGATGGAAATCATGAAAGCAGCTCACAACGACAGCCTGATAAACGAAAACGAACCCAATACATGTAACCCCCTCTACCAGATCTTCAGTGAAACACCAGTTTTGAATCCTGCCGATGATGGGACAAGTCCCGAAAGCGCTACAGTTAAATGATTAATTAAGTTGAGGAGACGAACCTTTCAGGTGAATATTCTATAATTTTATATTAATTCCCTTACTATCAAACAATTGAACTCTTCAAACCAAGATATAAATTCACACAAAATATAAAAATTGAACATAATTATTAGTATAGGAGTAAACAAAATTATATATGCAATTCGGGAAGTAAGTACATTATAAATTCACACAAAATATAAAAATTGAACATAATCATTAGTATAGGAGTAAACAAAATGATATATGCAATTCGGGAAGTAAGTACATTATAAATTCACACAAAATATAAAAATTGAACATAATTATTAGTATAGGAGTAAACAAAATGATATATGCAATTCGGGAAGTAAGTACATTACTAGTCTCGAACTTATATGCTAGCCGTCGCTAAACCTCGGACTCAAACACATCCTCGACTAGTGATGTACTACTTACTTCCCTTGTTGCAAACGTAACTATTTCAATCACTTCACAGAAAAGTTAATATTTACATGTTGGTAAACCAAAATACCTGCAAGATGAAACTAATTAAAAATATTATATTAATACATGCATATATTTTTCTTAAGTTTCTGGATTGAATAGTTTATAAAAATCAGTACACTGTTTGAAATACAAGCATACCTTACCTGGATATTCTGTGAGCTAGGCATCAATTTTATCTTTTTTCGTGATGTTAGATCCTTATCCATGTTTTGTTCTTTCCTTTTTTTTCTGTTTTCAATATTATCAGATGATGTGTGGTTCTGTTGTGATTGTTGATTACTTACTAATTTTCTTGAATTATTTTTTAACCTTTCAATACATTCCACATGTACACCTACATTATTTACATTCTCTGTAGTTGATGAACGTCCACTAATTCTTGCTGATTCAATTTCACTATTACTCTTTCGTAACAATGAATGATTATTATTGTTTTTAACAGTGTTTGATAGTTCATTACCATTTGATTCATCATAACTTGGAATATTTTCTTCTTTCCTTTTTTTTCTGTTTTCAATATTATCAGATGATGTGTGGTTCTGTTGTGATTGCTGATTACTTACTAATTTTCTTGAATTATTTTTTAACCTTTCAATACATTCCATGTGTACACCTACATTATTTACATTCTCTGTAGTTGATGAACGTCCACTAATTTTTGCTGATTCAATTTCACTATTGCTCTTTCGTAACAATGAATGATTATTATTGTTTTTAACAGTGTTTGATAGTTCATTACCATTTGATTCATCATAACTTGGAATATTTTCTTCTCCTATATTCGTTACAGAAATATTTTCTGATAAAGATTCATAACTAACTATTTTAATTCCTCGTGGAGTGTTTTCTGAATTTAAAATATCATTGTTTTTATTTACTAACAAACAAGATTCACCAGACTGAATTATTTCATCTTCACTTTTTAAAGTATTAAATTTGTCATTATTAGCATAAATATTTTTATCAACATGTGTGTCTTCAACAAATAACATTGTATTCTGATTGTTTTCACCCAAATTTTCCAAAGTTCCTTTGGATAAATGAACATCATTCTGTAGATTAGAATTTGAAATATTCATTGGATGTACATTTAATTGTGGTACTGTCAACAAATGTTGACATGAATTTTCATTGGTGGAATAATTTTCTTGAACCTTATCCGAAGCCTCTAAAATAAGAAACATTGGAAAAGAATCTGATTCATTATTTGAATTATCATTTTCCAGAATTTTAAAATTATGATCATGTAATACATGTTCACTGCTTCCTTCCGTGGTTAATGATGTATTAGTACTTTCCTTTGAATTATAATTAGGAGTAATTTGTTCTAATATTACTGTTTTATTCGAATACATATCCAGTAATGTGGTATTTTCTAGCCATGAAGATATTTTGACAGTATCATTTTGAATTTCTTTTGGTAATTCCTGGTTTGAATTTCCTGCTGCAGAAAAATCTGATAATTCTGAGATTTTAAGTTCCTGAACTGACCCTGAATAACCCTTGTCATCAGAAACTGTCTGTTCTGAATTGATAATTGCAAGTGGTGGTGCAGTGGAGAATGTTACTTGGTCATCTTTTACAGACTTATGAGGAAAACATGACATGTAATGTATTCTAGATTTATGGGTACTACTTTTTAATTTTGGAGCTGTGTCACTTTTAATTACTTTTGTTAACTCCTGATTTAAATTAGCTGTTACAGAATAATCTGATAATGCAGACACTTTCATTTCTTGAACTGTCCTTGAACAACTCGTCACATCAGAAACTGCCTGTTCTGAACTAAATGGAAGAGGTGTTGTAGTGGAAAATGCTTCTTGATCATCTTGCAAAGATTTATCAGAATAACATGATATATAATGTACTCTAGGTTTAATTGCTTTTAATTTTGGAACTCTATTATTTTGAACATATTTTGATGCCTTCTGATTTGAATTCACTTTCACAGAATTATTTGATAATACATACTTTTCCATCCCCTGAACTGTTTTTGAACAATCCTTATCAGAAACTACCTGATCTGAACTAACAAATTGAAAAGGTGCTACACTGGAGAATGTTGCTTGATCATCCGTAGAAGATGTATCAGGAAAACATGATAAAGAATGCACTCTGGGTTTAGTTGTTTTTAACCTTGGAACTGTTACATCAAGATTTGGCATATATTTTACATAATTTGAACTTGAACCATTTGTTTTATGTAGGTCTATATAGTCACGGATTATTTTTTCTTCAGCATATACATTTATTTGACTACTTTTTGAAGATGTATCATTTAACTGGCCATCTTGATTACTTTCAAGGCTCTTATTTTCAATATTAGTAATTTGTATCTGGTTTAAAGGTAAAACAGGAATTCTATTGTTACGATTCAAGTTATCAAGCTTTATCTGTTTTTCTTTAAACTCACATTTTTCAGGATTTGTAACTTGTTTAAAATTATCTGAACTATTATTGAATCTTATTTCCTTCATCTGTTGATTGTTTCCATCAAAAAGTAATCCTGTTTTTTCAGAAGAATTGTTGGACAATTTCTCAACTGTCTGCATTGAACTAATGGTTATTTTTTCATTTGCTATCTTCAGATTACTGGGCAATTTTTCAGTTGTTTGTAAAGATTCAATGATCATTTTCTCAAAGATATCCAATGGATTATTTACCAATATTTCGGTTGTTTTTAGGGAGCTATTGTGCACTTTTTCAGTTATTTTTAATTGGTTATTTGACATTTCTGTGTGTGAATTGGTAATTATACCTATATTTTGAAGGTTGTTGCAACTAGATGGTGTTATTGGTAAGACATTGACTTGAGACACATGCACATCAGAAGCTCCTGATTTTGAATGTAATAAAATGTCTGTTGTTGGTACGGCTGCTTTAAAAGAATTTTCTTTTGTTACAATTACATGTAATTCAGTAAGTGCTGCTGATGATGATTGTACTAAATGCCCTAAAATAATGTTCTGTGGTGTTGTAATGACGGAACAAACTGAAGTTCATGCTTGAATATTTTCGTTGCTCAATGTAATCTTTGCAGTACAAGCAATCACTTCACCGGAATCACAATCGTTATCAATATGTTTCTCCTTTTTCCTCTAACATGTAAGGCGTATTCATGATATTAGTATTTAAACAAATTACCTTCTGGAGGAACATTTGAGTGAGGGGATGGGTTCCGGTTTCTTTTGTCTTATCATCAAATATTTAGAAATGTCTTCACCAGGTTTATTGCTTATTTGTGAACTGCCCCTTTCTAACTTTAATTTTTTTCATTAGACATTTTTTGTTTGAGTTGTCTTAGAATTTGATTGGTAGATAGTTCCATTTGATGCTGAGTATTTGTTTTGTGCAGAGAAAGAAATTTCATATTTTTTTGCATGTTTGAAAACGTAATGTTGTCACTTCACGTCTGTAAAAACTTTTTCCATCAAGCACCTGTTTAGAAAGGTTCTAGAATTGATATATCATTTATTGTGAAATAGTTTTCGAATGGGTGTCAGTTAACTGGCCTATTGCATTACTTCCTAGGCTACCTTATTTTGGTTTGAAAATGTTTATTTAAAGGTTTTTGAGTTAGTTTTGCAAGTAATAGCACTTTGTTTTTGAAAAGATTTGTTAGCAGTCTTTTCTTCATCTGATTGCAGTTCTGTTAAATGTGGATTACTTAACAGAGGTTCATTAGCAAAATTTCTATCTCCATCTTTTTCTGCAGTATATGATATTCTAAATATGTCACACAATTTGCTTTCTGTTACATTAGAATTTTTTTCTTGTGAGACATTAGCATCAGCAGAATTAATTAAGTTTTGAGATTCAACACTATAGCTCTCATCATTTTCAACAGAATGTGGAACAATTATTACTACATTATCAGTACCAATATTATTGTCAACTTCGTTTGGTAAATTTATTGATACCCTTTGTTTCAGTTTCTGGACTGGAACTTTTTTAATTTTAGTATTTTGCTCTAGTATATATTTTGAAACAATATTGGAGAAATGTTCTGTACCAAATGATTTTTCTTCACAATCTTCTAAATTTCTCATTACTGAATTAGAAAGGATATGAAAATGATTCTGATTTTCAAACCAATTCATGAAGTTGGTAACAAACATTTTTTCTCTGGTGGCCTAGTTCAATAAAATTTCTGACCAACTTCCATTCACAAAAGTCAAAATCTACAAGTTTTTTCCATAATTCATAATGTTCACCATTCATATCAATTACTTTTTGCAAAAATTCTTGTCAATATTTGAACATATTACTTCCTCCACTAGTGTCTTAACATCATCACTAGCACTGGCTAGATTTAATACCAAATTTCTGTCTCTGTCTGATAGATCAACAATTTTTTTAATAAAGAGACTATCTTTATGTCCTACTGAAGATAAGTTTTTGACTACTGGGACACGTGTTAATTGATGTTGTGTATCAACATTTATATTCTCTTTAGCACTGGTATCCATCATCGTCATCTAACAAGCGTATTTCTAATTTTCTAATGCAAAGTAAAAAATCTCACAGTTCATTGAAGAAAAAAATATTTAATGACTATTTTTAAAAAAAACTCATGTTTCATCTCTTCATTTCTTCAACTGAGAGACATATCTGAAAAGAATATTACATATATATCAGAAATGTAAATTCTGTAAGTTATATAAATATCAATAAGCAGAGAAATAGTAGCAGCAGTAGTAATAATAAATAATAACAATAAAATTAACATTTTAAGAATTGACCACATACTAAAAGGTTAATTATTCTCATATGTTTTATATGATTTATGGATCAAACTTTTAATTAAGCTGACATCTTTGTACTGTCAAATACCTACTGTTGTTTGATTCCTTAAGTTACCAATTTTAAGTTTATCATTTCTCAAATTTACTCTGCATTTTGAGGGTTGAACAGATGATAATTAGTGGTAAGCTCTTATATCTGGGAATTCTGAGAGACATATATTTCTCATATCTCACAAGGGGTTTACCCCATTTCAGACAGCTAAAACCATCTCAAACAGGTTTCAAATAAATTTACTGTTATGTCTATTCTAATAGGTATAAAAGCTCTTTATTTCAGTTCTGAAATTTCATTTCCAGCAAATAAAGGAACTATAAGTCAGAGTCAATGTAAGTTCCTACTAATAAACAAGTTTAGACAAATATGACAAGTGAAAACAATTTATATAATTATTAAGCATTTTAATTAAAAACACAAAATTCACTGAGTTTGAAAATAAGTTATAACAAGTAATTCCAGAAAAAAAGTTCCATGACTATCACCACATTAATGTCACACATACAATTTGTTACAGAGGAAAGTCATACAACTAGCGGGACCCACGACATTGTTCGCATGGATAAAATAATTTAAACAGGTTATGTATAAATTAAAATATTTAATTTGATAAGAAAAAAAAGTATTTGTAATTTAATTACATGGCATTGTCAGGGAATCTACAATCTTCCTGGCATCAATGAGCTGAAAGACAAAAATGGTTATTGTGAGTTATCCATAAAAGATAGATATATGCTGTAGAATTTTTTTTAGATATTCAATTCTGTGTAGGCCTACATTAATTTGGTGTATTTGTTATGGTTCATGCAGTGTAAGCCATTTAAGCATCCAAAAACCGACTTTTAATGCACCAATTTACATTTTTTTAGCTCTGTCAAAGTTCTCTAAATGATGGTGAAACCCCATTCAAATTGGTCAAGTATTTTTTTTTTGAGTCCATAAAGAACAGACAAACAGACTTGCACTAATTTTTATATATAAAGATGTAGTCCCAATGAACATGTCGTCTCAATGTCAGTTTAATGGATTTATTCTCCTTTCATAACATACATTTAATAATTAATCAAAATATATTGCCAACAATAGCATGGCCCAATGCATGAAGATAATCCATTTCTTCACCTCATACCTTGTATTCTTTATAATGTCAAACAAGTCTTTCCATTCTTCTGTCAGGGTCTTAATACTTGTGCTTCTTCTTCTTGGGAGAACCATCAGTTCCTGAATTTTGTTATTTACTTCTGCAACTTCATTCTGCAATTTTTCAAGGAATCCAGAAAAGGATGGATGTGATTTTTCCAATGAGGTGATTCAATCCAAAATGCCACCCCTTTATTGGATTTGTGGTTCAAAGGATTTCAGCCACCAGAAAATTATAGCAAATACAGATATTCAGTGAGAATACAGGTGCTAATCCTCTTCACATGCCTCTTATGTAGTTGTCCCTAATGTACTCAAATATAGGAGAAAGCAATGCATCTGTAGACCCTCTAAGATGGTCAGAAATTTGAATGACATCTTTTCCAGTGTTCTGTCAGGTAAAAAACAAGGGCAAGTGCAGCATGAAACTGTGTACAAATTTCATCATTCTCATCTGCCAAGTCCAACTGACAGCACTTTCTGCCACAATATCTGATTGAAATGGAAAACCGGCCACAAATCCTACAGTTTGAGAATGTTATTCTAATAGCTTTCATAGCTGCAATTTCAAAATCGTCAAAATGAACAAGGTGATAAATTTTCTCGGAAGAGTCTTTGGAGACTGTCGCAAAGGATTTTGAAGAGCTCTTTATACATCTCTTGTGCTTTTCTTCCCATAAAACCATGAGTGAGAACCATTGTTCCCAAATATTTCTGTAAAGTTGGGTCATTAATTTGGGAACAGATACATTGCATATTGAAGGTCCCATCACATAACCAATATGGGTATCTGCTTAAATAATGTAAGTGAGTACATGTTGCAAATATCATTAATTTTTCATCATTGGTAAACTTCAATAGCCATTGTTCGCCATCCTCATCAAATTTGTACCTTTCAGAAATATCAGTTACATCATTCAACTTTTGGAAGTCCTTCTCTTACTTTCTTAATAGTTTTTTCTCATGGATTCCATCTTAGATAATTTTCTACAGGTTTCAGCAGATATATAATTTGTGTGTCTATTAATTATCGAGGCGACTGTTTCATTTGATGTTCCCACTTCTTCCCTTAATTCTGCAACAATTATTTCCATCACATTACATCTACCTCAATCTAGTTCATATGTGTGTTCAGTTTCTTTGAAAACTTTATTTGTTTCTAGCAATGTGTATCATAGCTGAAGTTTTCCCCTCATGTCACATCTCCATTGTTTTATCACTACTCTGTATGTGCTTTTATATAACATTTTAGGTTTACCTCTTTGAGTGGTAGATATTCTAGGATGGTCCATATTTAAAGGTTTACTTTAACAAAAAGAGTATGTCAACCACAGAGAATTTAATTAATCAGAAGTACAGGGTGTTTCCATGATGATGATACAAACTTTCAGGGACAATTAAGAAGGATAAACGCAGGGATTTGGTCCGGAAACATCTCCTTCCCAAGTTATAGGTGAATGTTTGTTGGGAAATTATGAAACCTTACGAGTATCTGTTTTATTTCGCTGTACAACTTACGCAAGCAGTGATACTGCACCTGTACGCGACACCCATTTCATGTGCAACTGATCACATACTTATTGAAGGCTCCTCAGCCACACAATCAAGCACTGCTCCCTCCAAATTCATACAGTTTGCTTTCCTCTTTAGTCATGATGCTGTGGTTTCATTTGTACAGTTTTCCGTAACCACTGAAAAAGTCTAGGGAACATGGTATGTGTTGGATGTCTCCTGGATACCCGTCCCAATACAAGAGCCTTTCAGCTACCCCACTGTTTCCATTAGTTTGTCTGTACACGAACATCATGTCTGCAAATTCTGCAACCATATACGCCATTTCACTGTGATTGATTGACATACTTCAACCTATAAACACACACTGCACTCTAATAACTTGTACCTGGGTATCAGACAGAGGACAACAGATACGTATCGCGCAATCTTCCTTGAACTGCTAAATTTTACAGTGCTATCTGCATTGCTTTCATGATGTGTTCCTTCAGAACCAATCATGATAGTCCTAGATGTCAGTCCGGTGATCCATCCTCATTACTGATCCCCTACAACTTACAAAAACAATAGATAGATCATCGGTCGATTAATGTCTATGACATCGTCTGATTCCTAATAGCCAATTTTGTCGGTCCATCCAATCTCCTGGTTGTAGATGTTTCTTCTTCATGTATAAAAATATTCCCTGACTTACAAAAAGAAGCATAGGTAATAAACATGTGAAGAAGATTTTTTTTAGAGAAGGGTTCCTTTCATCGTATTTATGCATTTATCCTTCTTAATCTTCCCTGAAAGTTTGTATCATCATCATGGAAACACCCTGTAAAGTAACCATAAACACTTAATTTAGTTATCAGTAAGGGATGGTTTTGTCACAGGTCAAATTTGTAATGTGAGATATTGCAGATCAACTTTGTAATTTGAGACGAGATACTGTAGGACCAGATGACCAGGACAATATGTGATTTGTTTGAAGAGCAATTAAGTTCCTCAGGTTTTTATTGTAGATCATATATTGTTTTCTGTATACAATAGTAATCTGGCTTTTATTCCTTTAAAACCTTAAAAGATAATAAGTATTGTCATGACTTACACAATATAATTGTCTATTTTCTTCTAAAAAAAGTGTTCTATATCATAGTTCTCTAAAAAAACGCTGGACATAACATGTTTACATAATATCTATAATTTAAAAAATGTATTTTCTTTCAAAAAGAAATAATAGTATGTGCATTATGTGTAATTAATATATATTTAACAATTTTTCTTTTCCTCTTCAAATATAAATTTTCATTAAGTGAGAAGTGATAAATTTAAAATAAAAGCATTCAGAATTATTTGTTTTTCATTATGCTGTCACAACAGAATGGTGTGTCAATATTAACACAATGTTACAATGTTTTTATTTCAATTTGTCACTTATATTAAAGGACAAATTAATATTAAAAAAAATGTTTCACCCAAGTCAGGATTTGATACCAGGATCTCTGGAAAATATGTGCTTTATTACCATACTTTGCCGCTGGAAGAGCATTATTTGGGGTAAACCACATGGAGATGAGCTTACCATTGCACCCCAAAAGCAAGTTGCATTACAATAGATACAATTACACTATGGGTTCACAGGAAATGACGCTGCAGATCTATTTGCAAAATAAAACACCTCAAATTCTACAAGTACCCATGAAAGAAATATCCTACCATAGATCTGTCACTACTATCTGCTACAAAATAATATCTGAACACCAACTGGCATTGTTAGAAAGGGCCAAAGAAAGTCAACGGGGGATTAATATTAGATCACAAATACCAGATTAGCCATGCAAAGAAGCTGTCATAAAATTTTGAATAGTATTAGGACATGACCCCCTCGCTACCCATACTCATTTCTGGTTACATGTTGTTGTTGTTGCTAATGGCTTCCAGGTTTGTTGACCTGAGTCATTTTTACCTAGCTTCCCTATAAAGAGCTTCCAGGTTTCAAGTTTTCTGTTTATTTTGTGCCAGTATTTATACTGGTGCAAGTAGAAAATTAAAAAAAAAATTGAATTAAAACATTAATATTTATAAGTATAACATAAAATACAGAGGTAAAGTAAAAGTTCAGCTAGTAGAAATAAATAGAAAATCATGTTGGAAATTATAAATTCTCTTTTATTCAATATGTCTGGCAAATCCTGAATACAAAGCGTAACTTGCTACAGATGAGCATTATTGCAGGCAGTGAGTGGTGGTATAGATATTTGAAAATAATCCAATGAATAATTTGTAAAAGAAATGTATCTTGGAAACAAAAATTTGTAATTGGGTGTCCGCTAGGGACACGTAACAATATGTAGCCCAAAGAATTTGGTAGGGGAACACAAAAGTCTACCTACAGCATGACACAAGCCTTGCTCTCAAAAACATTTCAGCGAATAGCATGGGAAGAAGCTTCAAACAATGCATCCTGAGTTAGGCCACAAAAAAAATAATTAATCTTCAACAAAAAATCAAGAAACAATTAAGTAGCTTCTGTTTTAAGTATTCAATTCAAAGAATATATGTTTATGTTCAATATTGAATAAATTTTAATTACCAATAGAAAGAATCGTTAAAATTATGTGAACCAAAGTTCTTTGGGCTAACGTTATAAGTAATCAAGTCAGTGAATAACAGTGATTTCTTGTGCTGGAAATAAATTTAAAATAAAACACAAACAGTGAAACCAACAACATTCTTCATTTTCCGCGGAGAAACCCAGAAATCTACCAGCTGAGCACCATTACAAAATGGCGCCCAACATGGGGCTCGAACCCACGACCGTTGCTTTCGAGAAAAATCTATTCCGAAGAATCCCGAGCGCCTATATTTCCAGAATATTCTATACTAACTTATATAATGACCCGCAAAGGATTTGGGAGTGAGTTCTGGTCTAGAAGTCGATCCATGAAGTGAATAGGAAGGGAATGTATGAAGCTATGTGTGTTGTACAAGAACTCAGTGCAGCATCAGGTGTTGAGAAACGAACTAGCAATGATAATGTATATGTGAAGGACTTAGCAAAGCAATAATCTTTTGTGATTGTGAAGAAAATACTGTGAACTAAATAAAGAATAGTGGACATTTTTGTGTAAAAATGGTATGAAGTAACTGAAGTTATTAAAGAATTTCTATCCGTTCCAACGTCGCCGCTACCAATGACATCTGCCCTTGAATTAGGATTCTACCGAATCGCGTTACAAACCCAGGACAAAAAAAAATGGATGCACTCCAGCAGTTATTAATGGAAATGAAACTACAGATTGAAAAACAGGACCAAGAATTAATAAAACAAAATGAACACTCAAAGCAAAAATTAAAACGAGAATTATCTTAACAGATTAGTTCAACGATCGGCGAAATTGAGGAAATTATAAGACAAAATCTAGACACGAAATAAGAATTCTTAAACAGATCAAGACAACGAACCAAGAAATACGAAATCAACCCAAGAAATAAAACGATCTATGGACGACATGAAGGAAGAATTTAGATCGCTAACACAAGACTTGAAAAACGTAATGTCTAGACTAGACGAGACAATGAAATACGTAGCATTAGAGAAATGTGGAACAGAAATTACTTCATAGAGAGAAAAATAGTCACCAGCTAAAATTCACACCACTATTGAAAAACTGTAGAGTGATTCATCGGTAAGTTTCGGAGTTTGAAAAACTGCCGACACTCACGGCCGAAGAACTGGAATCAAGACATCAAAATTCGAAGGAAACCGCATATGATTGCTTCTCTACAAGGTCCAATCGCATAGTTTGTACGCAGCATTCCATCGGAGGGTCCGGAAGAGAACATCATAGGGGCCCTGGAAAACCGTTACTGCCATCATCATCTCAGAGTCGTTTACAGGGCTCAACTGAAGGGTCTTGTCCAATGCGACGGAGAGACCCTCCTAGAATAAGTCATAGCACTTGTTGTACAGGGACCTAATCAGCTTTTGTATGCGACTTAGGGAAACCGTGATATAAAACATTCGCCAGAACATCGCACGATTAGCATTACCCTGAATGCGCTTTGATAATAGAGGCAGCCAAAGAAACCTCACGCTATCTCGACTAGCTGATGCCGTCTCATATGCGAAAGCTGGCCTTAGTCAACGTCAAGTGAATACGCTCGCAACTTAAATCGTCACAAGTACGGAGAAATTGGACTCCCAGTGCGGGACTCTGGCCAAGGGCTGCAACGAAAAACTGGTCTGGTGTAAATAGGAGGCCACCGACACTCAGTCATAGCCAAGCGTCGTGGACAAGAAAGACCGCCCTGCTGGAATTGCGGGAAAGTTGGATATCTGATGCTGGATTGAACCCTAGACACGAAAGGAAACAAGAAAAACGAACATGAGCTGATATGAAGAAGGGATACCGCCATCTCCATTCACCCGTTTCGTGCTTAATGTCGTAAATGACTGGAACGACAACAAGGGACTCAATGCTGACGAGGGGATACATGGACGGATTGCCGAGTTCGTCGGCACAGACCATCATGCAAACCGGAATAGCAGAAGCGTTGGCTGAGATGACGCCACTGCGGAAGTTCTAGCTCCACACCGCATCAGGGACATCGTGCCAGTCTAGAAGATGGTTCTCCTTGAGTTGGTCCTAGGAAGGAACAAATTACGATGATGGGCGTTTGTCACCAGAGTGTTCGAGCACGTCATCTTGAGTCTGGACTTCTGAAGAATATATGACGCAACAGTAGACATTAGAATATGGGTACTACGTTTTGGGTAAGATGAAGTGCTACTCAACGACGAGGAACAAAGAACAGTCGTCCGCAGATTTACCTAAAGGAGATGATTCTAGCAAGAAGTGTGATGTTGATGACGTCGCATGTGGAAGGACAACTGTGACGATCATGTGGCTGGATGTCGAAGATATCTCCAAAAGTAGTAGAAAGCACTAATTAGAGGTTTAATTCCTCTTTTAGCTTTCTATTATTTTGTGACTACTTAAATATGTTCACTAAATAAAAAGAGAAATAAAAAAAGCTTAAACCATTGACAGAATAAAAGTTTGCTACAGCTGACTAACACCGCTGGATTACACGAGGGTGATTTGATGTGGCTCTGTCACCCGACCCGGAGAGGAGGAAAGTCGCCAAAGCTGCAGCGTTCCTGGGACGGCCCATACCGAGATGTGAGGAGGTTCAACGGATTCAATGTCAGTCCAGAGCGAAGATGATGGTTCGCCTGAATCGATTGGCGGTATACAGACAAGCTGCTCGGGAAGATCAACCCTGAGGAAGGATCAATATGACACATTGTTGGGCTAACTTTTGAATTTGACGGTCTGCAACAAAACTATCAAGTCTCGCCTTATCTGGTATAAGAGATTCATGTGTCGCTATTCATGAATCGGGAATGCTCGCTAGGAGCTTTCCAGACAGGTATAGCCTTTGCTTCTCGATGGTTCGGTTTCGAGAATGATACTAGCTATAAATTACCCCGCAGAGCAGTTGGGAATGATTCGTGGTCTGGAAGTTCAACTTGCAAGTAATTTCCAACCCAGTGGGTGGAGCTATGTGCGTTGAACAAGAACTCAGCGCAATTGCAGGTGTAGAGAAACTATCAGTGATGTGTATTTAAGGACTTAGAAAAATAATTATTATTTACGATTGCAAAAAATAGTACGAACTAAATAAAGAAAGATATTAATTTCTGTGGTGTGAAGTTATCAAAGAAATTCTACTCGTTCCAACATCACCGCTACCAGTAACAGTATTCACTAATTTCATTTATCTTTATTCTATTTTTTTTTTTTTCTTGTAAGCCCAGTTAGATGGTGTTCCACTGCAGGAGAGAATTCAACCATACTAATTTAGTTACACTGTTTTATATAAAACAAATTTCACATAGATTCAATTTTTAATTTTTAAAAGAGTAACAAACAGTTTTTGCAAAAGATCTCATTTTTTGGGTTGTGGCACAAATGTACTATAATTAATTATACATTCTGTTGCTTCGTAATTTGGTGTAAAAACTCCAGATAGAAATAATTTATATTACTGCCACTTCCAGTTGAAAGTAGAATCTAATGCAGTTTCCTCTATTGTGCAACTCCAGGATAATATTATCAAATAAAAAAAGGCCAACAGCATTTTGACACTATTTCCAAATGTCTATAAACATAGCAAATTTTGAGCATTTTCACATATATGCATTAATATTGAGAATACCTATACTAAGGCAATAAGGGTCGAAATACGTAAACTGGTACAGGGAAAATGAATGTAGGAAGATTTCAACACTGTAAAACCTACTAAATAGGTGAATTTAAAAATTGTATCTTGTGACTTCTTAGAATATGGTACATCATTGTCATGTTTATTTTTTTTAACTAATATTAAAAATTCTGAGCACTGACATATAAACTTTAATACAATATACAATAAAATTACTGATTATTTCTTTAACTCTTAGGCCGGTATTCAAGAACTCTCTAGGCCATGCCATCTCCATCTTCCATAAACTGAGGTTCTCATCTTTCAATTGTTCCCGGAATGAGTTTTAATAAATATTTTGTTAGCACATGATGTTGAATAGAGTGAATCAGTTAGAATAGGTTCTGCATGACCCACATAATTAAGCACAAAGAGATGGGCTGAGAGTTGCTCTTCACTGAAAGCTTGGTTCTTGAATACCAGCCTGGGTCACTGTAGTTAGAAGTTATGGTGAAAATGTAGTTACCAGATCTACCATAATATCTAGTTTTCAACTCCTTTACATGTTTTTATTCAACATACATATTCTCCATTTACTTAAGCCAACTAAGAATAGTAATTTAGATTAGTCTTAAACTTAAAACCCTAATAAAAATTATTCACTCTAACCTTATATTTGTCCAGATAAGGTTAGGGTGAATGAACTTTGTTGGGATTTCTAAGTTTCCTTCAGTAAATGGTGGTTTCTATGTTATATTGAAAAGGGTATTAAGGAATTGAAAACCAGATATAATGGCATTTATGGTAAACCATAGTTTCACCAAAGGTAATTTAGCTTTGATGTTAAGTTTTAATTCAGTATATGGGAATTTGAATGTTAGATCAAAAATGGCTTAAAGGAGTTAAAACGAAATATAATGGTATTTATAGTGAACCATAGTTTCACGAAAGTATGGTACCTTAGCTTTTTATTCTTACAAAAGCCCTACAAGTTCAGTTCGTGAACGTTTTTGCCATCTCAATAAATAACCTCAATTTCCTATTTCTGATGGCACTCAACCAGTTGATTTTCTATTGGCTTCAGTACTTCTGTTTATATATACAGTACATAGGAGTGAATGAATTCCAGAAAATTGCCCGTTACATATTAAATGTAGGCCTAAATGTCACTCATTTGACATATGAGACCCGGTACATGAAAAGTTTGGCAACATTTTGTTTAACTCTATCGTGGGGTTTTATCTCTATTTAAATGAACACTGTCCCAAAGCACTTTCAAATAATATATTATATTAATTTACTTGCATCTACAATATTACTATTGTATTGGGTTCAATGTTCGATTTGAGGTTAGATATACTTCATGATAATCTCTTGCTAGGATTGACTGAAAATCTATTTCATTAAATCATAGAAATATTAAATTTTACACTATTCAAATATATTATTATTATGATTATGTATGTTACTTCAAGCTCGGGAAATACCTCGTACCACAACTGATCTCCAAATGAAGTTTCAAACTAACCTCAACTTCATGGCTGTTCATGGCTCTAACTTTACAAAATGGCGCGTCCACGCGATAAATACCAAAATACAGAGCATATATGTACCATAGAGAACCGATTCTGCCACCTTCTGAGCTAATTTCAAAAAGAAGACAAACGAATTTCCAACCACACAGATCATTGTTGACGGTGTCATGTTACATATTATGCATTTTAAAAAATATAGTTCAGATAATATTTACATGAAATATAATCTACTATATTAAATAGAATTGGAGAATCATAATATTCAAAATCATTAGCAATACATAACCTCTATATTTAAGCCACATTAATAACGGGATTCATGAGTCGCATGCTAGAGTACTTCATAAATTTGGGGGTTAAAGATATAACTGGACTAGCGGTCTTTAGATAGATTCCGTGTGGATACTGTTTTAGTACTGGTATCGTAAGACGGATGATCCTCGTGGCCGAGCGGTCTAAACCATCAATCCTTGGCGCAGAGCTGTGGGATGTACGCTGTTTAAAGTTTCTGGCCCCTGTTAACCACATAAGAGAGGATTCAGACACAGAGTATTGTGGGATTCAGATTTATATCGATGATTGACAGCATTTCAATTTGAGGCAGTTCTGTAAAAAGTACCCTTCTAAACTAGATTAGGTTAGATTAGGTAGGTAATCGACAACCTTCATTTTCTGTTAGTGTGTTTCTCATAAGTAGCTAAGGGATTCTATGTGATGATCCACATCCAACTGGTTCATAGGGAAACTTTGTAATTAAATAAATTACAATAAAATTATTTGAGACAAAAAAAAATCCATTTTACAATACTATATCTAAAAATGTTACGTTTCTGTGCAAAAATATAAACAAAATAGTTTTTTTCATAAATATGCAGAATCATATAGTTTAAAAGTTCAAATAATTGTTTTAAAAATTTTTAGACCTAACGTAAATATAGGCCTATGTCTTTTTCTATCTATTATCATCCTACATCCCAAAAAAAACCTATAGGTCTATGTGCAGTATTCATGCAGGACGCTTATGCTGTGTCAAGTAAAATAAGATATCTTCACAGTGACAATATCAATAAATTATTTCATATATATGCTACATATCACCTAATGTAATCTATGTAATATTAATTTATCTTCCATCATTACCCTAATCCATTATTATCCAATAAAAGATTACACTCTCCTTTTTCATCTAAATCACATTCAAAATGCCTATACATTATTATTCAGCCATAAAAATAAGAATAAATAAATTCATGGCATGAAAACTCTAAAATGATGGCCAACTAAGATGATTACTATCACTGATTAGGTGATTAGGATCTCAACCTTAATTTCAGTTGTTTTTAACTGGATTTCCTTACTTCTTTATTGAAATGGATGTTTGGATGTGCTCATAACTAACTAACTCCATGGGGCGATAGACCTAGAAGGTCCTTGGCCTATCAGCTGCTGCTGGACTCAAATCTGCATGTGTTAATCACATATGTGGACGATCATCCAGCCAATGTAGGGGTGACATGTTGTCAGCATGTCGGATCCCCCAGCTGTTATAGCTGGTTTTCTCAATCTGGAGCCGCTTCTTATTGTACCTACCCAAATGCCTCACGACGCTGGTTGGCACTGGTCCCATACTGGCCAAAATTTCTTCCTCCATGGAGACTCAAACCAGCGCAAGTCCCACAGCTCTGTGCCAAGGCATCCTACCTTAACCACTCTGCTACAGCACGGGACGATGTGGTCATGCGATACCACAAATACATCATCATCATCATCCTGCCAGGTATTAGTCCTAGAAGAACTGTTACGGCCTGAGAAAGCGGTTTTCGTGACATCTTTTCATAGGTCGACCAAGTGACCGTTTCCCATTTAGACAGTAGTTCATTATTGCCTTGGGGATCCTGGATCTAGCCATTCTTGAGACATGTTCCTTCCACTTTAGCTGATATCTGGAGATGTAGTCCAGTATTGGTGACACATTAAGTTCTTGAACGATTTTTACATTTTTCTTTCGATCCCATTTGGTGTAGCCAGCTGTTCGGCGCATAAATCTCATCTCACAAGCTGTTAGTCTGCTTTCATCTCTCGTCCTTATAGTCCACGCTTCACTCCCATAACGTAGGACTGGTCGATCCATTATTTGATAAAGACGAGTACGAGTTGATTTTTTGTACTAATGAAGGTTTTAAAACTCTATTAATGATTCCCATTGATTTGTTGAATTTCACAATTTTCTCTGATAAATCCAAATTTTCAACAAAAGAGAGTTTATATCCCAAATAAGTAAACTCATTAACTCTCTCTAAAATGTTGTTATTTAGACAAATTTTGCTTGGTATTGGGGATTTTCCACAAAAGGCCATTATTTTAGTTTTATTGGTAGATATTTCCATTGAATATTTCTGGGCTATCAAATTTAAATTATGTACTGACCATTGTAAATCATCTTCAGATGTTGCTAGTAAAACAAGATCATATGCAAACATTATTATATTTTTAATTTCTATTGATAGTGATACTTCCATGTTTTGTTTCTCTAAAGTCTTTTACAATGGCATTCATATATATGTTAAAAAGTAGAGGGGAAAGGCCACAACCTTGTCTGACTCCTGAGTTTATTTCTTTCCACTGAGTTATTTTTTCTTTTATTTTTATTGCAATGAGAGTTGACTTATAAATGTTATAAATATTACAAATACAAAAAGGGTAATTATTCAGAAAATCTAACTAGTCATTAAGAAGAAAGTTTAATAGTCATTAGCCTTTCTTTTAAAATCTGATCTAATGCCTAATATTTGTTATTATCAAGAAGTCAATCAGTGGTGTAAGGTGGTTTGAAAAACTGGGATGCTTTTAAGCAATTTTTTAAAAAAATATCAGGATGTCATTCCACCCCACCTCAAGCACTGCTTCTAGCATAGCTATTAATAACTTTTTATATATTAAATTTGGGAATTTTTAACATTATGAGGTTCAATTAATAATAATTAAATTAATCGTGATTTTTTCTTACCTCATACATCTATGTTTCTTTTAACACAGCACTGCAGTATTAGTCTAGATAATTACCGGCAAAAAGGAGAACAAATTGACAGTCGTGAAAACAGCTGACGATGACGACAAAGTGTCGCCGATACTGCAGTGCTGTGTTAAAAGAAACATAGATGTATGAGGTAAGAAAAAATCATGATTCATTTAATTATTATTAATAACTTGTTTATTTTTTATTATTTCACTCACCTCATACTTCATAATTCATAGCAGACCCAGATGGCGCGGAGGTCAGTCTGCAGGATAGAAGGCCGTTGGACGTCAGTTGTGAACGTGACGCAGCATTGAGAATGTCACAAAAGATGTGAAGAAACCCAGGGTCTGCTATGAATTATGAAGTATGAGGTGAGTGAAATAATAAAAAATAAACAATATTAAAAAACCTCATAGTGTTATTTCCTATCTACATAACTTAATATTAATAACTTTTTCACATTCATGTATTTCACCTTATGATATAATGCATCTCCCAATCAGAAGTTTAGTATAAAACAATGAGTTTGTTTATCAATCAAAGAGAATCAAAATGATCAATTAATCATTGTAGAACTTTTGCAATATTGAAAAAAGCATCTTCTGAAAATGTCTCCTTCATCAGTGGGCAACAGCTAATCAATAGAGACAAAGCTAAGCTTGCAATATCTGCAAAACCTTTCTATAAAACAGATGTAGAGATGGTCCATGATTTCATTCAATAATGCTATATTTTGAGCAGTTTCTGAATCTATACTACAATGATTTCTTGGCTGCTCATCAGTCATTTTCTGAAATTGCTTGAAATCTTGTTAAAGCCTTCTTTCCTTGATAAAAACTAATAAAAATATTATAAAATTTACAGAAGACAATATATTTTCAATGGATACCATTGCATGCCAGCATAAATGAGAATTATTGCTGAAAAATTTGTATAAAATTGCAATGAATCAACGGTAATTTTGATACATGTGTGTGCATCATAGTTTTTTTTTTCAGTGTAATTTTGTGCCCTTTTTACTAATTCCTCAGCTAATTTGCTTGTAATTTAAATTTAATAATTAGAATCAAATCAGAAGCAGATATACCCCTAAAATCAACCTCTGATCACAAGGAGGAATAAATAAACTTTGGAGAATATAGCTCAAAACTGAAATAAGATACTGTAGATGTCTTTAAATGATTATGTAGATGGGTATCATATGTAAGAATACTGCACAAGTTCTATATAATCCCTTATTTAATTAATCAATCCCTTTGATGTCCTGGAAAAGGAAATTCCTTTTCGCTAAGAAACATATAATACTGTTCAGGCATGATAAAATATATCTGTACTTACTAAATTATTGTAATCAAATGGTAAAGAGAAAAATTTATGCTTGGATGGGAAGGAAGCCTGGATTAGCTCAATGGTTAGAGCATCAGCACGGAAAGCTGAAGGTTCGGGGTTCGATTCCCGGTTCAGGCATAAATTTTTCTCTTTACCATTTGATTACAATAATTTAGTAGTGTACTTTAATATACTTATTTCAATCATAGTAACAGCTTTAGCTTCTTAATATTAATTTAATATCTGTACTTGTTCATTATTATATTGATAATCTATTTGGAGATCAATTCTGTTCTGGAAATCACTGAAAACTTGTAATTTGTAGGAACACATGATGTGATTTTTTGTCTTCTTGTGTTTTAAATAATAATATAGTACCTTTTTCATCTGTCTTCCTCAATATTATAATTGATTTTTATTCAAAAGAACTTTGTTAAATTTTATTAAATCATGAAGTAAAGGTAAAGTGATCCCACTATAGGCCTTATGAGGCCCTTGGGGTAGTAGGAGATTAAGGCTCCACTTTTTATAGGCAATCAGTACTTGATGTCAGACGTGACAGCCACTTTATCCCCAGAACAAGTGTCTGGTACTCATTTCAGTTAGAGGCTGAGTCAGTGTAAAAATCCTAACTCCACCGGGACTCAAAGCCTGACCTTCCAGCTTATAGTGTATTGCCTTAACCACTATGCTACAGCATGCCCCCATTAAATCATTAAGGCCTATCAGAAACATGTTTCATCTTCGGCATGCTAATTGGTTCTGATGTCAGCGTATAATTTATATAATGGGTTTAAGTCTCATGCCGAAATTGAAACATTTTAGAAAGGCCTTCATGATTTAATAATTTAACAAAGTTTTTTTTTAAATAAAATCAATTATAATTGAGGAAGACGGATAAAAAAGGTACTATATTATTATTTAAAACATTTTTAATACATAACCTTGATTGTGATAACAATAAATATAAAAAAAAGTTGATTCATGTGTTTGCCAATTGTACTTGGGACAAATTATTCAAATCATTGAATTCACTATCACATATACTGTTCTTTCAGTAATGAAGAGCAAACACAGCCAGCAGAGCAGGCAGTTAACCTCAGTGTTCTGGTGTAACTGGTTATACTAAAATATCTAGTATATTCCCAATTTTTGTCTTTGTAAATAAAGTGTATCTGGAGTCATCTTACCTCATAACTTATCGTGTTCTATTTGAACATGTTTCGATATAACATGTATATCATGTGCTTTTCTAGACTGTTGAATTTTGAATAAAATGAAGTTTTTATTTTACAATTATTGTTTATGTTCATACTTTTTATATTTTTGATGAAACAAGTGAGGTTATAAACGCCATTATCCATACAAGTATTAGGCCAAATGGCCTGTTATGATCTCTAAAGGAAGTATTTTCTTCCATTGCTTTTGGGACATCCCAGAGATGTCTTCCCATGAGGTTGGGAGTGAATCATGCGCTGTAAGTGTCTCATCAGTTCATTTGATAATTCTGTTTAAAACAGAACACTGGTTCCAGAACAAGTTTTTTTTTTAATGATTTCCTGTTGTAAATTAGATTAACAGAGTATTAGATGATTAACATACAAATTGAAAATGGCTGAATTTTTAATCATCATCATACATGCAAGTATTAGGCCGTGTGGCCTGTTACGGTCTCAAAGAGGAATTTTCCATCCAGCGCTTTTTTGGACTTCCCAGCGATCTTTTGCCTTGGGGGCAGTACTGAAGTATGGCTTTTGGAATTCTATGAGATGGCATTTGTTGAAGATGGGCCTTCCAGTTGTTCTGGTAGTTTTGTATAGGATGAAGAATGGGTTCTACATCCAACTCTTCCATAATTTCATTTCTTTTATGGTCCCACTTTGTGTAGCCTGCTGTACAGCGCATAAATCGCATCTCATTTACTGTTATTTGGCTTTCATCTCTTCTTCGTATTGTCCATGCTTCACTACCATATCTTAATACTGGTTTTGCGAGAACCTTATAAAGTGGTAATCTTGTGTTCTTCTGTACTAAAGATGGTTTCATTATATTGTTAATTATCCCCATTGTTTTTGTAAAATTTGTGATTTTCTTTGATATATCAGCTTCATCTCTAAATGTTAAATTATAACCTAAATAATTAAATTCATTTACTCGTTCTAAAATTTCATCATGCAAAACAATTTTGGGGTATTTCCCACAAAAGGCCATCACTTTAGTTTTCTTTGTATTGAATTCCATATTGTACCTTTTTGCATTTTTGAATAATTTTGGGAAATGGAATTATACAAAGTTATAAGAAGTGCAAGGGAAGCAGATTGTAAATATTTATTTAGGTTTGACCAAAATAATATAGTTTCCTTGATAAACCATTTTTTTCTGAATGAAGAATGAAGTGGAGGTTCATTAAGTATTGAGGTTACAATGAAAATATTCTTGACATATCTTTATTTGACTCTGATGAGATAATTATTTATCAGCTATAACAAATATAAATCTCCAAAGAACAGGTTGATAACAATTATTACAATCAATATATTCAAAGCTTCCTATCAATAGGCTGCAATTGAGTAAAAAAAAAATAGGAGGGCCAATAAGCATTATTTAAACCCATTTAGTATAAACTCTTCAATATTATGGAATTGAGTGTGTACTTTTTTAATGTGCCCAAAGTCAATGTATATACTCCAAAGGGTGTAAATAAAATGACTTGCAATTATCTCACCTCATACACTCTGTATTCTTCAAAGCACAGGACCAGTTTCAGGAACAGTTGTTCCTATCTTCAGCCATCTTTACAAATGTTGAATTTTCGTCTTCACCTTCATCTTCTAAACTGACATCTAGTGTTAATTTCATGAACTTTGAGAACAAATCTTGCTCACTGAGAATTTCAAAATAAATGGATCTAAATTTGTTCTTCTGAATGTATACCTTTTCCTAAATGCCAATTCCAAGGGTTTTGCCAAATGTTTCAAAGTGTACACTCAGCTTTATTAACATCACTTAATATTTCTTTACAGTCCACCGCTGTGGTCTCGGGGTAGCATGCTGCCTTGTCACGCAGCAGGCCCGGGTTCGATCCCCGGTCGAGACAGTTTTTCTGGGTGAGGTTTTTATCGGGGTTTTTCCTCATCTGTAAGACAAATGTCAGGAAAACTTTAAGGCCCAAACGGTCCCCGAAATCATATGGCCATCGCAATCATCATCATTCATATTCATCTTAGGTTAAGCTTAGGATTAGGGGACTCTCCTGGCGCACCATTATCATCATCATCACCCATCATATCATCGGGGCAACATAACCCCGCCTTCCAGGCGCCCCAACCTCAGAAGTGGGTTACAAGTATGCCATGCCAGGAGAGAAACCAGGAATGTTGAAAGACAAACCTGGGGCATTTGGGGAAAAGAAAAATGTCTTTACATATTTACATTTTAGCTTCATAAATCATCATTGGCATCACCAACAATCCATTACCTTCTTTTTTTAAAAATCCTGTATGGCAATATAATTAAATATACACATCATACTTGAAGAGAAAAATTATGCACTCTGACTGGGACTCGAACCCAGAGCCTTTGGCTTTCTAGACCAATGCTCTATCGACCGAGCTATCTGGACGAGTTCCAATTTAAACGCAAATCTTTCTCTTATATATGTTGTCAATTCCCGTGCACCAAACGCTATGAAACATTTGTTTCTATCTTTGCAAATGGCGGCTTTTTTTATTAAGAAGACTTTGGGAATTTTATATTACATTATAAAGCCAGTACAGCTTCTTTCGATGTTTTTATTATTCATTTCATACATCTCAATGATGGACAAATCATATATACATACTCCTGGCGCGACAGGCCTAGAGGACCCTTAGCCTACCAGCCGGCTGCTGGCCTCACATCCACATGTGTCACTCACAGAGGTAGATGATCATCAGCCAGTGTTGGGGTGACATGTGGTCAGCATGTCGAGTCCCCCAGCTGTTATAGCTGGTTTCCTCAACCTGGAGCCGCTACTTATTGTAGCTACCCAAATGCCTCATGATGCTGGGTGGGCACCGGTCCCATACTGGCCGAAATACCATGAGAAAATTTCTTCCCCCATGGAGACTCGAACCAGCGCAAGTCCCGTAGCTCTGCGCCAAGGCTTCCTGCCTTAACCACTCGGCTACGGCGCGGGACTCACAAATCATATATGAAGAGAAAAATTATACGCTCAGACTGGGACTCGAATCCAGGACCTTTGGCTTTCTAGAACAATGTTCTACCAACCGAGCTATCTGGGCGAGTTCCAATCTAAACACAATCCAATCTCAATGTATATACATTGTCAATTCCCATGCACCAAATTCTATGAAACATTTGCTTCTATCTTTAAAAATGGCAGCTTCTTTATTAAGAAGACATTTATTTGGGAATATTATATTATGATATATCCATCATTTAGATGTATGAAATGAATAATAAAAACATCTAAATATACACATATTAAAATGTTATCCTGTTATGTCCCTTTTTTTATGTCAAAAGAAGGGAATATGGAAGGATAACTTCATTTCATGAATTTCCTCTTACTATGAAAGTAATGTGAGAGATGGTTTAAAGCTACAGAAAGTAAAATTAGTAATTCCATTCTTCAGTGGTATATGTAGCTTATATTTGAGAGGTTCAGGGAAAGAACTAGGAAAGTTACTTTTTTCGAAATGGAGTTTGAATTGTCATTAGATTCTTCATGAAAAAAAACTAATTTTTTTAGAAGTGTGAAGTAGTAAAAGAAACGGTTTAATCATGGGTTTATTTACTTTCAAAGTTTGGCATACATGTAAAGAAAAAGGTATGTTGTATAATTAAAAATATGTTTTAGGATTCATGGAAAAAGTGACTTACCTTGTTTTATTCCTGTATCCTTCATTTAAAGAGGAAGATTTTTTTAATACTGAAAAACACGGGAAGTTGATCTGAACATTGAATACAGACTTTTTCCTATTCATACTTAAGTTCGGAATTTATTGTAATTTCAATTTATTTGGTTTTATATATTAATTTAACATATCTGAATCTTGATTTCATTTTGCTTCCCGTTCAAATAATTATATTCTTAATCTTCTTCAAGCAGGCATATGAATATAGACCTACAGGACAGGACACTGTGATATTGGATGTCTGTGGAGAAGATGGATAGACGATTTTATTCCTATAGGAGCAAAATGGGACCAAAGATCCACAATGAAAGTAAAGAAGAAGAAGAAGTTTCTTCTTCTGCCCTCTGCAGGTGTAGGCAAATCAGCTGTTCTGCAGATACGTGAATTGGTAAGTCCATCTGTTGTAGGATCTCCCCATGTGTTTCTTACCCCAGGGGTTGGTAACATAGTGCTTTCAACAGTAACCGGTCTTCTGGCATTCTCAAAACATGCTGTTCCTATTTAATCTGATACTTGCATAATATATCTCTTACAAGCTCTTATATTCTTAATAATATTATAAACATTAGATAGAAGTCAATAATGACCATATAAGGTTGCATTTCAACTAACTTTTAAACAGTTATAGATTCAAAAGTATTTTTCTTTAATTAAAAGGTAACTTAGTAAAACAAGTTTCATTGACAGTGTTTTATTATTAAATATGTATAATACTAATTATATGACAATGGAATATTTTATACATGTATATACAGAGTTCTTCATTTATAACCTAACGGTCACACAGCATTTTGCCTGGGAGCAGTTGGGTATGCTACAGCCGGCTTTGCTCGTACATAAACTCCATGCATAAAGCATGTATAAAAATCTTACCTTATAGAAGATGCTGGAAATGTCTCCTTACCGGCTTTTTTTAAAAATACCGATCACTTTTTGTGCAAAGTACAAGTACAGTGTTTACATTTTATTACTAGCAAAAAATTACATCATTACTTTTTTAATACTATTATTTACCGCCTATTTTATGTAATGATAATTAATTAGTGGCATCTGAATCATATTTATATATAATATGAACATATTACAATGATAATTAAATTAATGTTTTTATTACCTCACCTCATATCTTTTTTCTTCTATACTGCAGTTTCGGAGCTTATCTCCATCGTCAGTAGCCTCTGGTCGACCGGTGTTATGTCGTTTCTTGGCGGTTTCCTCAGAAGTAAGAAGGAAACCGCCAAGAAACGACATAACACCGGTCGACCAGAGGCTACTGACGATGGAGATAAGCTCCGAAACTGCAGTATAGAAGAAAAAAGATATGAGGTGAGGTAATAAAAACATTAATTTAATTATTAAATTAAACCTCATAGTGTTCTTTCCCTGTGAAAGTTAAATATATTACAATGATGTTCTTATTTTAATCCATTCGCCTGATTAGTTCTGTATGTATATAATTTATGATTCTCAATTATGAATATAACCCAGTTTCGGTAAATTATGCTTTCATACATTTTTCTTTTTTATACATCCCTTGACAGGATATGCTTTTGTTTATATTTACAACACATAAAAATTATCACAAAGTAAAATGTTAACATGTATATCTGGTAGGTGCTGTCGTCCTCAACTAGGTTAAATTTTTTTTTTTAATTTAAGAACTGTAGGCCTTTCGGAAACCGGCTTCTATCATCAGCAGAAGAAATATGTGCTACTAACTGTTGTTATTGGTTGGCGACGTTTTTTTACATAAGTGACCTTCCAGTGTCATTGGTGCCAATTCATTGGGTCAGTTGGTACCGATAATGCTGGAAGGCTGCTGATGTAAAAAAGAGTCATTTGGTACCGATAATGCTGGAATACTGCTGATGTAAAAAATGTTACCAAGCAACAACAACAGTTAGTAGCACATAGTTCTTCTGCCGATGATGGAAGTCACTTTCGAAAAGGGCTATATTCTGTTTTTTTTTTTAAATTTTGAACCTAGTTGAGGATGATTGCACTTGCCAGGTATATTTTAACATTTTAATTTGTGACTTTTTACCTCAACAGAATTTTAATATAAATGTTATCATAAAATTGACATAAAATTATGTAACATCCCTTTTACCATCTGTTGTTATCTCCTACAATTATTTTTTTTAGTATCTGAAAAATACAGAAAAATAAACACATCATGTTTTCCTAGTGTCTAAAAGAGAATATAAAAGTTTTAAATCTGAAATTAATGGAATAATTACATTCTACTAATAGGAGCTAGTCCGCCGTGCTGCCTTGTCATGCAGCGGGCCCGAGTTTGATTCTTGGTCGGGACAGGTTCCTGGATGAGGTATTTTTTGGGATTTCTTCCTCACCTGTGAGACAAATGTCAGGAAGCTTAGCGCCCAATGGTCCCCGAAAATCATCTGGCCATCATCATCATCATCATCATCCTTCACTGGTGTGGAAAGCAATGGGAAGCTACCACACCTGTTAATTCCCAAGTAAAGCTGCAAAGCATAGCATGAAAGTGCTATGATTGCAGTGAAAGACCTGCTCTCGGGCAGATTTACTATGTATGGAATACGAGCTAATAGAATTTGATTTTTTTGAGAGTGAATGATTTCATTATCAAGTGCTCGACATTAGATACCAACCAACCAGAATTTGATTTTTCATTTTATTTTCTGCTCTCAATAAAATTGAAACGTTGCAACTTTTTATAACTGGCTCAAAATCCTTGACTGCCTGCCTATCTAATATATTGCTTGATGCAACAATGTTGGGGGAGAATTTCATTTCCTTGTTTATTTTAGGAAGTAACATTTTGAGGTTCTTTTTAATTAAGTTTCTGTGAGAATGGGAATATCTTAGCTCAAATTAATATTGAGTTTTGTTTGAACATGTTTCGATATAATCCTCTATATCATCATCAGCTTGCCCAGACATCCAGGGTCCACAATATAAAACTCAACAGTCTGGGCAAGCTGACAATGATATAGAGGATTATATTGATACATGTTCAAACAGAACTCAACATTAATTTGAGGTAAGATGTTTCCATTCTCACAAAAACTTAATTAATTTTCTTAGAAGTTGCATATACTACACTCATAAATATCAAAGGTTATTTCTTTATTTTTTGTACATTTAAGCTATTAATAATAATATATTTTGTGAAAAAAATACATAAATTTAAGTACGCTATTTGATGTATCAAATTAAATTTTAACATTTACAATGATGGACACTTATTATTTTGAGTTAATTTTTCTTTTCAAAATAATACTATTTATTGTTAGCCAATACTTCAGCTTCTTCTACTGTATCAGGCAGCTGTTGACCTAAAGTTTCAGGCAGAGCAAGGACCAGAAATCCTGCCAACATTCCTAAAACACCCATTATCACCAGAGGTACAGCTGATAATGTATATTCACCCTGAAAAATAAACACATCATGACATAAATGAAGGGAAACATTGGGACAAATCTATAGGACATATAGTTTGAAAAATTAATTCTGTTCATTAAAATGAAAGTTCTTGGAGAATTTAGAATGAACAATTTTTTCCACCTAGAATGCATTCAGTGAACCCGTAGATATCAGGTGATCAGTAAGTTCGTTAAAAACACATTTTATGAGGGTTCAATAGTTTCCCACAAGACAAAGTGTTTGCAACATGAAAAGTCTTAGGAAAGTAAAACTAGATAGTGTTTTTAAAAGAAGTTGGAACTGACACTAGAATGCAGGTTCTTGAATTATTACAAATGGCATAAATGTAGTCAAAAGAAGGTAAAGTGCAAAAAAAAAAAAAAGATGTTAAAACCTTAAAAAAGTACCAATAAACCAAAAAACACTCAAAAAGGACAAATAAAACCCACCACTTTCTGGTATACAATGACCCAAAATGTATATATATATATATATATATATATTAAGTTGCGCCTCGCCTTTAGACATAAAATGAAAAAAGGACTTTTCCTCAATTTCCGAGCCCTAATCATGAACTTGTAATATGCGAGTGTACTATTGAAAAACTTTTACAACACCCATGTAATTCACTTCCATTTCAAGACAAAATAAAATTAATAGAAAATGGCATATCTACACAACCTCTCACTGAATTAAATACTAAATATAAAGGCCATAAAATTTACACAGGATATTTCAATTAAAATTCATATCAAACCATCCCCTGGTTATGTGGTTGCAATAATCTAAAAAAATTCTTCTGCTAGACGTGTCTTTCATCTCGCCTGAAAAGAATGTTTGGAACGAGACAGGTTTTGAGGATTTAAATAATTTTCATAAAGCCCAAAAAAGATAAAAGCTCTCAATTCTTCACATAACAAGCCTTAAGCAGTTGAAACAATTCGGCAAACTATAATTGAATTGTGTCTAACATCTCTTTTTATATATAAACGTGTATTTTTTTTTTTACTATGGAGCTTCCCTTCTCCCTAAACTCATGCATCGCTACTGCCTGTTATGATCTCATAGAGGAGAAAATTCTTTTTTTCCATGGAATTGATAGTGAAGCCACAGGATTTATTCTCCTGTAATATGGCTCACCCAACTTTCAGATAACTCTGTATGAAATGGAGCACTAGTTCCAGACCAAGCTCTTCTATTATTTCTACCTTGCACTGATGGTTACCTTGCACATCATACTGCTTCTGTCAAAAATCTCATTTAATCATCTTTTATTTTATTTTAATTAGTCTTAATCTTCATTCATTGCTACAATAATATAGTGCAGATTCTGAAAGTTATTTATTTTTTCCTTCAATGATGCTTGAATCTTTGGTCATATGGCAACTAAGATTTTTTGGTGTATGTCAATTTTCTGTGTATGTTATTATCTGAAATTTCAATAGATGCAGTACAATAGCACATGAATACTTTTTGCACTCTCTCAAATATCTGTGATGTGTTTCTAACCTCAAAATACGCATCGAGATCCCTTTTTGTTTGAACCAATATGATCTGAGAAATCTGAAACACTCCGTGAATATAGTGTGTAAATTGTTAGTGATTGATATACCTATGTATATTGAATGAAATGGAAAGATTCTCTATTATTAGCTGGTCTGCACAAGGGTGAATGCACTCCATTCTGAAATCTTTACTCCAAGAAAAAATTTCCATGACAGTGAATCCAGATATCTTATGATGCTAATCAGTCATTATAATCTTTACACCTCAGAAGAAGTACTTTGAATAAATTCTATCCAATATATAGCTATTAAAATAATACTGTACTTTACCAAAAACAACAACTGTGGAGCTAGAAGACTTCCTACTCTTCCCCAGAATCCACAATGCCCCATTGCTGCAGCTCTGAGAATAGTTGGAAATAACTCTGACGTGAAGAGAAACATGGCACAGAATCCACTTACAACAGCTGCTTTCCCAAGAAGAGCCAGCATCGTCTGTGTATATCCTAATAAATTAATAAAAAAAATAATAATTATTACTTAATGTTAAGCACTGACATTTTTTAAATTTTATAAAATCTACTTTATCTGTATTCCTTAAATATATCTAAATATTAATGGAATAAAAAGTCAATAACAGAAGTAATTAATATTTAATTTTAGGAAGTTATATTTTGAGGTTATATTAATATTGAGGTAAGATGTCCAGACTAAAAATAATATAACAGAAGTAACTTTACTTTGTTCTTTTTAAACACTCAACAGTGAACAGCACAAATAATTCTCATAGTGCAACATTACTCTACTATAAAAAATTCCATGGCACAACACGTCTAGAATACACATGTGTGTGGGCAAACTTTCACCCATTATAAGGATGACATGCGGTTAGCATGTCGTGTCCCCAGCCATTTCCTATGTGTTCCTTAGTTCTAGTGGTTAAATTTCTCATAAGAAATGTAAAAGAAATTTCACATAAATGTAAAAAAAATTTCACATAAATGTAAAAAAAAGAAGAAGTAGAAAAATCGGCAATAGCTGCCCATGTTTGGTCAGAAAAACATAAAATCAGAATTAACACCAAATTATTAAAACAGTTAGAAAACAGAAATGAACTCACCATATGGGAAAAAATCTACGTTCAGAAGAACAAGGGGAGAATCATGAATTTTGAAATTCCCAGGAAGAGGGACTTAGGGCTGCATGCAAATACATTAGTCTCTGGTGAGCTGAGTTTCCCGTGAGAACATGCAAAGTTTGAATTAGCGAGTCACTCACTGGTCATGCATGAAAGTAGTTTTTTCGTAATATTGGCAAGAAAATACCCAGAATTCTCAGTGATAAAACCATTTCCGTTATTTTTGTCTGCTAGAGGAATGCATTTACGCTAGCGTCCCGCAAATAAAACCGTATACGATGACGTCTGTGTCATGCGATATTACACTGATTCTCCTGTTCTTCCAGTTGAATTCTTTGGTAGACTCTATCAAATTCCTCTTCTCCACTTATACTGAAAACATGATCGAAGTCTTCAATGTCCAACATCTTGGATAAAGCAGCAAGGTTTCGAGTACATCGGTTACCATCGGGTTGCTCACGATTCGTTCTCTGCAATGTCACCTCGCCAGGTAACTTACGGAATTTCGACAATTATTATCACATGAACAGATTCTTGAGTACGCAAAACGTATTTGGATGCAACTTTCTCAGCTGAGCACATGTTGAGAACAACTTTTACGGTCTAATGCATTCATAGATACAAGCCTTAATATGCAAGTTCTTTGGACCACAAAAAAGAGGGAATAGAAGTTGACATCCAGGGCTGACAACCTAAAGTTCATCAGTTTGTACAAACTGACGATGAAGCAAAGATGATGATCTGAAACATGTCCTATAAGAAACTACCAATATGAGGTAAGATGAAATATAGACTTGTTTATTATATGAAATGATCTTCTTTTATACAGTGGTGAACTGTTGAGTTAACTTTAACCTAGAATATTCACATTATAGTTTCAACGTTCATATAATTTTAATTACAATGTATATTTATTTTAGTATCTTCTATTATTGGAAAATCAGAAATATTATAAATTGTGATCTTACACAAAATTGTAATAATTATTATTGTTATATATATATATATATATTTTTCTTTTTTTCATTTGAGTCATAATGGTTAACCATTAGAATGGATGAACACATTAGAAATATTAAAAATGGAGAAAAAGAAAAATCTGCAGTGGGTGCTCATCTTTGGTTGGAAAAACATAAAATCAATGTAATACAAAATTATTAAAACAGTTGGATAATACAAAATAACTCACCATTTGGGAGAAGATCTACATACAGAAGAACAAAAACAAGATTATGAATTTCAAAATTCCTGGGGAAAAATATTTGATTTAAAAGTTCTTTGGTCAGCCAAGAGATGGAGTGGGAGCCGACATCCAGGGTCGACAAAGTAAATTTCAACAGTCTAGAAAAGCTGATGATGGTATACAGATATACTGAAACTAGTTCAAATAGAACACAACAAGTTATGAGGTAAGATGACTATGGATTCACCTTATTTGTCACATTCAGTACCAGGCACTGAGCAGGGCATTTAAACCCACAGGCCAGCCATTTAAATACCCCAGCTACTCTTTTCGTGGCACTTCAGAAAATGGACCATTATTCACAAACTATTAGTCCTTGAAAATTCAAATTTTGTACATACCTAAAGGAGATATCCTAGTAGAATTTGATGGTGAAATAACTTGGGTGATTGACATCACATGGTATCGACGTATCAATTTCAGGAAGTGGAAGTTCATCTTCACTTTCACTTTGTCAGTCTTCTAATTCATAAATCAGTTCATCACCTGAATCATCATTATACAAAATATTCACTAATTCTTCTTCAGTGAGATATTTTTCTTTCGCCATGGTTTCACTCACGCACAAACAACATCGCGATAACGAGAAACATATACGACTGCATTGGAGCCTGGAGTCAAGTTTGGGTGAACGAATTCCATGTGTTGTTTGTTTTAAAAATAAAAGGGGATTCACCAAGGTTAAACGTGTGAAACGGGAATAGAAAATGTACATTTACATGCCATCTATGATCTCCAACACAATATTTAGGCGCCGAATATAAATGCGGTTTGTTTGCGCCCACTCTTAAACGAGTTAACTGACTGACGGCCGCATACACGATAGTCTCTTTAAATGCCTTAACTGGTTTACGGTACTGAATGTGTTATGAAGAACCTCATAATGTTACTTCCTGTTGTAATTTATTAACAAATCACACATATTGCACTGCCAGTTGAGATGGTCCTGCACCTATATCTATGAATATTGAATAAAGAAATTGTAGTTTTTAATAAAAATTCTAATGGGAAGTAACACTACAAGGCAAGTATAAATATGTTGTAGTTGTTATTTTCAAATGGCTGGAGTTTGGTTTACACCATTAGTCCTCTTGCTTCCCAATAAAGTCCTGTGATGTTTTTCCTGTCCTTTTTCTTGGGGTCTAGTCGCCTGCAGTAAGCAAGTGTTCCTTGCTTAGGAGAGCATTTTCTCCACACAAAGAGCATCCCATAGTTCTAGAGACAATCCCCATTTTATGAAGGTGGACATCCAGACAGTCAGGGCCCATTTCTAATCTGAAGAGAGTAACTGCTGTTCTTCTAGGGAGGTGTTTTATTGTATCAGCATATTTCACTATGTCCTCATATTTCTTATTTTGAAGATATTTTATATTCTGTTCTCTTCTTTTGAGATGTATTTTCTGTTTTAGCTCCTGTTGTCTTCTTTGTAGGGCTGTCTCTTTTGTTGTCCTTACCTGATTTTGGAGCCTTTCTTTGTTAAGAAGTCCGCTCGTTCACTACCCAGTAATCCCATATGTGACACTACCCACTGTAATACAGTGTGTTTATCTTGCAAATATAAATATTACATAATTGAATTGGACGTAAAAATATGTATTTCTCACCTGACTAGTTTCATTATCAGCTAAACTCTGGAGGCAATTGCCTTCAAAACTAGTCAGGTAAGAAATACATATTTTTTGAGATAAAGTTTATTAAATTTCTGATTCATTTATCTACAATATTGAATTATAGTTTGTCTTTTTTAAAGGTTATTATTACTTAACTATAAATGATAAAACAAGGCAAATAATTAATTACCGATCCAATGAACATCCTCTACTGGTACTACACTTGCAGCTCCAACCATTATACAAATTATTCCACTGATGAAGAGATAACTAGCCATTGGACGACGGCGTCCAAACCGTGACAAAATAAAATATGAGATAATGTATGAAACTGCTTCAAGAACGGCACCCAGTACAAAGTTGAGGTGTCTTTCTCCACTCAGATCAGGAAGATAAAACATGATACCGTAATAAGATAATGAAACACTGAACCTGAAAACAAAACATAATAACTATTCTATACTATTAAAATTATATTAAGTTATCATTCAAAAAATTATAAACCTGAAGTTTTATTAAAAAGAAATTATAAAACAGATTCCATTTTTATAAATGAGTTGGATAAAATGATTTTACAACTCACCTCATAAAGTTCCATGTTTTCACGAGTTATCACCAGGTTGGAGATTGATTGAAGATGAAGGCAAATGGCCTTTGAAATCAGTATCATGAAAACATGGAACTTTATGAGGTGAGATGTAAAAACATTTTATCCATGTTTTTATTATTCACTTCATACATCTCAATGATGGATAAATTATATTTGAAGAGAAAAATTATATGCTCAGACTAGGGTTTGCAAAAGGTCCTGGGTTCAAACCCCAGTCTGAGCATATCATTTTTCTCTTCAAATATAATTTACACATTTTATCCAACTCATTTATAAATTGAAAATTACCGGTTACCTCATAGTGTTACTTCCAGTGTAATTTTGATTAAACAGGTTCCATTTTCAGCAACATTGTTAGGTTACTACTCCATGATGTGACAGAACTAGAAGATCTTTGCCTAATATCCAGCTGCTGGCCTCACATCCACTTGTGTAAATCACATAGGTTGAGGATCTTCAAACCAAAATAGTGGTGACACATGGTCATCATGTTAGGTCCCACAACTGTTTACAGGTGGCAGCTGCTACTTATTGTAGTGCCCAAATTTCTATTGATACTCAGTAGACATTGGTCCTATATATTGGCTGAAATTTCATGTGAACATTTTTCTCCCACTGGGAATTGAACCATCAGTTGGAGATGTTAACCTTAATGATCTTTTTGGTGTTTTCCAACAGAAGTAGGTTACATGCTGGTACCAAGTTTTACATTGTTAAACATCATCCCTCAGACAATACACTTATATTATACACGCTATCCTATGATCCTCTCTGTAGGTCTATGCATCATCTACATAATATGGTGAATAAATGGAAAATATCCCACATATACAACATTTATTTATTTATTTAGCATGTTGGAGTTAAGGTCATGTGGCCTTCTCTTCCACTCACCAGGACAAACACATGTTACATAAAAATATTTTTAAAAAATCACAATAATATTAGTAATATTAGATACTAAACAATTATCTGGCTGAACTCAATAATAATAAAAATAAGGTCTAATAATACAATACATTTAAAGACAATTAAATTGAAAACTAATAAAAGAATGTATACGCAAAAGAAGAACAGCTCCTATCTACTAAATATGAAAAAAAAAATACAAAGAAAGTAATAAACTCTAATGAATTAATTCATCACTTGCATATTGGTAGAAATATTGATAAATCTTAATACTAAAGTAAAAGTAAAGTAAAGTAGTCCACTACAGGCCTCGGGAGGCCCTTGGGGTAGTAGGAGGTTAAGGCTCCCACTTTTACTAGACAGTCGGCACTTGATGTCAGCCGGGTTGTCAGCCCAGCGTGACGGCCGCCTTTACTCCCAGAACAAGCGTCTGGTACTCATTTCCGTTAGAGGCTGAGTCGACCCCAGGGCCATAGTGCTACCAGAAGGTTTTGGTCAGTTTAAAAATCCTGATCCCACCGGGACTTGAACCCTCGACCTTCCGACTTGTAGCGCAGTGCCTTAACCAGTAAGCTACGGCATTAAATAAAGGAAAAATAAATTATATATAAATATAAATAAATGTTGTATATACAGAGTATTATTAAAAACAATGGAAGTGAGGTAGTATATTGAGATATGTTGATCATTTTTAATAAGGTACCAGTGTCCAAAACTGATGCGTTTTCACACTATGACTAGTTAATTATGTCTCAAGATCAATGTTAGTTCGAAGGATTTGAAGATTCATTACTTGTCAACACCTCACAGGTGATATGTGGCTCTCAAAGGAATGTAGCTACAAAATGATGGAGCTCCAGCTCACTTTGATGCTAATGTGACGAGACATTTAGATAACATGTATCCAGGTCGATGGATTGTTAGAGGCGGACCTGTCCCATAGCCTCCAAGATCACTTGATCTTAACCCTCTCGATTACTTTTTGTGGGGCAACATGAAACGTTTCAGTTTATCAGACTCCAGTAGAGACACATATGGATCTTATAGCCCGAATCCACGCTGCTACAGAAATAATTCAAAGAGGCCAGGCATTTTTGAACATGGGCAATAACCCCTCTAATTTATTGGGGATTGATCATAAAATGGCATAGGCAAATAAAAAGTATCATTCTGGTTGAATGCTGCGCCAATCACTTCATTGCCTATGAACGCTCTGCAATGAGATGGGAGGTGGATATTTTAAAAATTGATGTGGCCTTGACAGTATTGTCAAGCATTGAGTCTTCAAATCCAACTAATGGAACTCTTGATAAGTTAGCTACTCATAGTGTGAAAACACATCATTTCCGGATATCGGTACCTTATTAAAAATGATCAACATATACCACCTTACCTCCGTTGTCGGTGTTTTTTGCAACACCCTGTATATATACTTTCTCCTGAAATATAACTTTCTAGTATGAAATGCATGAAAGCATGTATGTATGTATGTCTGGTGTGTTCCACTGCCACCAACTGAACTTTTCATGCAATGAATTCTGCACACATCACTAACAATAGTTCTTCTCAGCATATATGCTGTAGATGGATTTAGAATTTAATCCAGATATCTGGTGCCCATTCATAGTTAAATATGGGAAATAACATTATGAGGTTCTTAATTCCTAAATTAATGAGTCATTTTTTTAAAACCTTACCTTATATTTTATGTCGGTTGAAAATGGGAAAGATCCTTCTCTCGAAAACTAGTTCCCGTGTTTGAAGAAACATAAAATATGAGGTAAGATAACTACTTATTTTAGGAATTCTCACTATGAGGTATATTCATTAAGGTAGAATATTTTTTATCACTCACCTCATATTGTTCTTCTTATTTGATTATAAACTAGTTTCGGAACATAATTTCTGTTCCATCCTCAGTATCGTCACGACCGTTGTTCTGTCGTCTTGAAGAGCTGTCCTTCTCTCCTTCCATTGGCTGACTGAAAAACCTCGAAACCAGGTCATTCTCACCAGAAATTTCAAAGTTCATTAATTTCCGAAACTAGTTTATAATCAAATAAGAAGAACAATATGAGGTGAGTGATAAAAAATATTCTACCTTAATGAGGTAAGATGTTAAAAAATGACTCATTAATTTACAAATATGGTGCCCAATTTAGTTCTTAAAAATTCTACAAAATCACATCTTTTAGCCCTAAGATTGCAAATTTTAGAATTTAAATTTCCAACTCCTCAAAGGTATCCAACCCAAATCTAGTAGCCAGGACTGTGCTACCACAGTAGACATTGAATAAAAGAAACTGCTAATATATTATAATACTTACCATACATATATCATTATGAGGTTGTATTTACGAAGCACACCACTTTTAAACAGCTCTAAAATCCCAGTTCTTATCTTTGTTTCTTCTGATTTTGTACTGTTAACAGTTTCAATTTCATTATTGTTATCACTCAACACAAAATTATTTGAACCCCTTCTAGAAGGAAGTAATTCCAAGTCATTAACTTGATTGATATTTAGTCTATCACTTATAACTTTAACACTGTATATTGGTAATTCACTTTTATTCATACTTCCATCTGCAGAGATTGCTGTCTCCATTTCATTTGATATCTCTCTTCCACATTTATTTTCTATATTGTGCAGAAAAGGTTCATATAAAATATTTTTGTCATTTTTACTTTCAGCATTACATCTATTTGTTTGTAATTCTGGTTCACTATTGATTTGTATTACATCATGATTTTGAATCTCCATGGGTCTGCTACTTGAATTTTGTGAACCATTATTCACACAATGATTGGAGCTATTCTTTACAACACTGTTCTCAGTACTGATCTGTGATCTATCAGAAGATGTGTTTGTCTCATCTGACATTATATCAGTTTCATATAATGTTGGTAATACATTCTTATTAGTGGCATCTATATCTACCATTTCATCATGGCTAGCACTGTCCTCTACTTCAGTTTTGTTCTTTGAAGTTGATTCTTGTAAAATGTCATTATTAGGCTCATTTTTCAGCATATCTTCGTCTCCGTTCTCTAGACAATTTATGGCATATGGCTTATCTTCCTCTTCTATAAAAGTACTTCTTACAGTAGAATTAATGTTACTATGAAGTCCATTTCTAAGAGCAGATTTTTCTATTTCAATCTCATTTTGTATGTTAACTACGTGTGTGATGCATTTTGTTTCATTTGATATGAGATTCTTTCTTATTGATTCCATTTCTCTTGAGGATGTATCTTTCTTATGAGGTAGAATTTTGTTCCATGCTTTCTGAGCTTCTCTGTGTCTACCATTTGTTGCTAACCATCTTGGTGATTCAGGAACCAGACTAAAAAAAAAGACCAAACGAGAAAAAAATTACATAACTGTATGAATGTTTTTAATTTGTAAAATTGTAAGGTTTTTGAACAAAAAATGAATTAATCTATTTGCCTCAAAAGGTAAGCTCTACTTGTGTATATTTTTAAAAAAAACAATAAAATGTTTTACCTGTTGTGGCAGTCGTCCTCAACAAATTATATTTGTATAAAATATTCAGCTAGGCCTTTTGGAACCGGTTCCATTTTCAAAGCTGTTATTTGGGTACTGGTTTTGAACAGCTTTGAAAATGGAACCGGTTCCAAAAGGCCTAGTGAATATTTTGTACAAATATAATTTGTTGAGGATAATTGCCACAATAGGTACAACATTTTATTGTTTTTTAAATATTTAACAATAATCTCAATGGAACAAAATGCTTCTTAAAAGTTCATACTTTGCTAAAGAATCACAAAATTGGTAGATAAACTAACTTTTAAAACATTTTGAGAAGCCTTTGGAATTAACAGTTTGGGAAAAAATATACATCCAGAAGAATAAATGTTGGTTGGTATCTAATGTCGAGCACTTGATAATGAAATCATTCGCTCTCTTGCACTCCAATATTTAGCAGAAAGGCTGGTCTCTTCTACAAAAGCTGGACAATGGAGGAGATGGTTTCTTTCCATATCTTCATTTAAATTGCAAAAAGGGTATTTAGGTGAATCTGTTATGCCAATTCTGTGTAGGTGTTTATTCAAGCAGTCATGTCCCGTTAGCAGTCTGAATGTTGCTACTGCAGATTTCCTTTGTAATGTAGTAATGTCATAAACTTGTAGATTTTCCCATTCCTTTCCAGATGTTTTGGTGGTGTATTCTTCTCTAAATTTATTGATGTGTTTATTTGAGATAATTCTTTTGATAGAGTGAAAGGAAAGTGGAGTAGAAGTTGGGTTTGAAACAATTTTGCTACCCTTCTTGGCTAGAAAATAGAAGAATAAATGTAGAACCATGAATTTTCATATTCCCAGTGAGCAAAATTTAATCTCCAAATTCATAAAATTGACATCAAATGGCAGTTCGGAAGATGGTGTTAATGGCAAAATTTCAACAGTTGGAGTTTGACTGAAGATGGAGGCAAAATGATCTTTGAAACTTGTATAATGAAAACACGGAACTTTATGAGGTGAGATATAAAAAAATTTTCTCCAACTAATTTATATATAGAAAGACTTCTTGTTTCTTATCGCTGTTGGAACAATCTCTACAAAATAACTAATTCTGGCAGAATCTAACAAACTAATCCAATAACCCCTTGTTTGCTGTATTATTATGCTGAGAGTAATAAGTTTAGATTATTCCATTAGTATTTGTTTTTTGAGACTTTAATTTGTTTATGTATCCTAATGAGTTAATTATTTTAAAACTAATTTTATGTTTAGTTTAATGAATGCCAGTTAGTTTAGGCAACAGCCATCACTGGATATATTTTATAATATTTTGTACATCTCTATACTAGATTTTCTTTAGTTAAATTAATAAATAGTAGGATCTTCTTGGTAATTAAATTGTATTATACATAGTCAATAAAAACCCAAATTACCAAATTTAGAATTTAAAAGAGTCATATTCCTTGACGTCCTTGAAAGTTTAGAAATTTATAAAAATAAAAATAAAATTATGAATAATGACAGGAGCCTTATTCTAGTCAGTGCTCTCTTTTCTTTAATTAAAAGAGAAGAGGATTAGATTTATGATGTCAACAAGTAATTTAAAATTATTAATCACATCATGTGACATAGTCAAAATATTAATTGTTATTTTGTTTACCTATTTGAGTTTGTTTTTCTTTAGTCAATAATCAGTCTTGATAATAATAACATCACCATTAAAATGTGTTGACTCTTTTAAATTTTTTATTTGGTGATTTGGGTTTTTATTGACATTATTCCAGTACATGTAGGCTATGAATATCTAAAAAGAGAGGAGGTTTAATATGATTGTGCTTTTCTGATTTCTGAAGGAAATCATAGTAGCCTAAATTGAATGAATAAATTCAGAGTCACCGTTTTCAGGAGAAGAGAAAATGTCTGAAAAATTGTAGTTTAAAAATTTGGAAAATATATGTATGAATTTTTTGCCTTCTAGAGATATTATGGAAAAGGTATAAATACTCATCCCAAGTTGAAGTGACAAAATCAAAAACTTACCAGACGTAGAGGACAGTGATTGCAGTAGGAATACTAAGAACTAATTGTAAAGTTCTCCAGTGTGGAATGAAATATGATGCTGAAGCAAGATATACCAAGCCACCTGTCCAATATAACTCAAGCACAACTCCTACAGCTGTACGTAATCTCAACGGAAACACCTCCACCAGTAGAGTAAATGTCACACCCTGTAAACCCTAACAAATAAATAAAATAATTTACCTTCTGCATTTGAAAAATTGTATACTATACTACACTGATAAAGCTGGATTGAATGAAAACATTTTTTTTCTTATTCTTCTACTTCAGGGGTTATGCATTTCTCCCTGTTCCATTTACACAAATATTATATACTTTGATCCCTCTATCTTGTCAATGATCATCCTTGACTCCTCCATTGCTTGTTTTGTATAAAAATACTTGGTGAATGGTTTAAGTGAAACGCTAAATTATTATAAGTTAAATGATTTGATTTTGTATGATTATCTCAAATTAATTGTTTTGTTTTATTTAATTCTTTAGTTTGTTTTGCCTTTAGAGTTTATTGTATGAAAATACAAAAATATTATAATTAACAGATTTAAACATTTATAAAGAATTAATGGGAAGTAACACTATGAGGTGAACATCAATAAAATCGAAATGTGAATTAGAAACTTTGCATCTCACCTCATAAAATAAGATATTCTCACCTGTCCATGTTTCGGAGACAATATTCCCAATCTCAATTAAATCCCAACAGCTCTATTCAGACAGTTGAAATTTACAATGTTCTTATTTATCATTAATCAATTGATTTGGTGTTTACTTGATGAAAATACATTTTTATGTTAATTAAATAAAAATAAAACTTAAAGTATTATATGATTTTCATATTTATTTTAAAGTTAAACAAGAGACCTTGGGTTCAAACCCCAGTCTAGGCATAAATTCTTCTCTCCAAATATATTTGAAATTGAGTTGAGAATGCTTGATGATGGCATCCAAAATATGTTCAGGTGAGAGAATTTATTTTAATAGGTTAAGGTATTAAGTTTCTGATTTATATTTTGAGTTTATTGATTTAAATATACATGATTATTTGGAATTATTTATTTTCATCACTAACATATTGTAAGTGTATAGAAGAAAATTATCTGAGTCTGTTTAATTTTATTTATATTAACAATTTGCAGCACATAGTTTGTTGGAAGGTCATAGAATTGAAAAAGAAGCTAAACTTCTGAAACATTTGGAAAAACCTTTGGATTTGACAGTTTGGGAGAAAATATTTATACAGAAGAACAAATTTAAATCTATGAATTTCGACATTCCGGATGAACGTGACCTCATCTCGAAGTTCATCGAATCAACACCAGATGGCAACGATATCTCAAAGTTCGTCAAATCAACACCAGATGGCAACGTTATAGAGGGAGATTCCAACGAATATCCGGTAGTCATAATGGCGGTTGAAAATGAATGACAAGATCATTTGAAAACTATAGTTACCGTGTTTGAAAAACATGAAATATGAGGTAAGATGTTAAAATGACTCATTAATTTATTAATTAAGAACCTCATAATGTGTTTCCCAATTTTAACTTTGAAAAAATTTTCTAATCAATTCTTTTACACCTTACCTTAGATTTTGCTTTCTCACCTAGAAATAGTTTCAAAGGCCATTACTTCATATCAACCAAAACAAACTGTTAAGATGACTAATTAAATTATTTTCAGTCTGATTATCTTACCTCAATATTAATGTTGATTTGTTCTTGGACATGTTTCAAAACAATTCTGTTTTATCGTCAGTTTTTCCAGACATTAATATTGAGGTAAGATGATCAGACTGAAAATAATTTAATTAAAATAACCTCAAAAATATCACTTCCAAAAATTAAATATTATGTTAAGATGGCTATTCGAAACCTTATATACCTATCCCTCTGATCTTGGACAGACAAACCTCATGATCAAATCATTCTCTCTGGGAATTTTAAAATTCACTATCTTTTCTCTAATTTTCTTGATGTAGATCTTCTGCTAAACTGTGAGTTCTGTTATTTCCAGAAGTTTCAGTAAAATTTGGATCAAGTTTAGACATCAGTACGGTTCATTTTAATTCTATCCATCGCTTTGCATGGTCATATTACATAGGATGTACATTTGTAATGCATACAGAAAGGAGTTCAAATTAGTTCATAAGGTAAATGCTTGCATAAAGTAATTTTTTGTGTATCAGATAATAAAGAAAACGAGAAACCCAAGTACAGAATGTAGCTTACTGTTAATGATAACCACTAAGGGAGCCACTAAGCTAATAATCCTATCTGGTGGACAAATTTTTATCAAGAGTATAAGGAAGTTTTAAATTTAAGAGAGGCATTTGAAGTACAATCTAGCAATAAAAATTAATACAAAGATTGAAAATTTTCATATTAAATTTAGCAATGCCGATGAGAATTGAATTCCATCACATATAAAACTATCCCTCATTCTCGTGAATATAAAAAGAAAATAAAAAGAAAATTGATTCACTTAATATTGGTTTCATGTGAAAGAAAATAACATATTATTTCCATGTGACCATCTTAGGCTGGTACATTCATTACAAAGGCAATATTCATAGTAAAAAGCAATATTTCTTAAACCTTCCAATATTCTCACTACATTATAAAACATCTCATCTCTCTTTAACATTTTTCTCTATTCCCAGGTATCACCATATCTATGTAGCTTTTGATGTTGTTTCTGCTATTTATTGTCACCTTTTTCAGACAGCTCTGATGAAGGCCAGAGCAAGATGAGAGAAAATACTTGGATTTGGTGATACCCACACATCAGAAAAAAAAATTAATTATGGAAATCTAGGCTATATATTACCTCATTGCTCTGATTCTTTTTTTTTTTTTTTTTTTCCTTCTTGTAAGCCCATGTTTCCCTTAACAGAGATTTAGGCACTCTCCCCCTACAGGGAAGAATTTGAACCATACTAATTTAGTTACACTTGTTTTCGTATAGATGTCACTTGATTGGTCCGTGGTCAGCGTTCTGCCTCATACTGACATCTAGGAAACCAAGGTAGTACTAGGACGGGAAAATTCGGTAAATTTTGCTTAGAGTGTTTTCATTCAGGCTTAAGGATCTTTTATGAGCCTGAAAATCTTCAGACTCAGGACCCATGGCTTAAGTCCCTCCCGGAGGACTTGCTCCTTGGATTTTTCCATCCTAAAAAATCCATCGACCCCGGCCGGGTTTGGACCCGCGACCCTCGGGACCAGAGGCAAGGAGCATAACCACTAGTCCACTGCGGCCGATTCTAAGGGTTGTAAATAAAACCACAAACTGAAATTAGTGTATGCAATGTGATTGTTTCATAAAGAATTTTAAAATAATAAAGTAATAACTGTGTCAAATTATATTTGAAGAGAAAAATTATATGCTTAGTCTAGCCAGTCTGAGAGTGTAATTTTTCTCTTCAAATAATTTATCCTTCAGCGAGAAGTGTTAAATTTATAATAAAAACATCAAAAGAGGCCCTACTGGCTTTATAAAGTAGTGTTTAAATTCCCAATAAATGTCTTCTTAAACAAGAAGCCACCATTTGTGTGGCTCATAGCTCATAGCTTTTGGCAATCGGGAATTAACAGTGTATAAGAGAAAAATTTGCATTTAGATTGGAGTTTCTCAGATAGCTCACTGGTAGAGCACTGGCCTACAAAGCCAAAAGGTCCTGGGTTAAAACCCCAGTCTGAGCGTATAATTTTTCTCTTCAAATATAATTTATCCTTCAGTGAGAAGTGTTAAATTAATAATAAAAACATCAATGACTGTGACACTTCTTCATTGATATTTCATGTTTATGAATTTTGGCAACATAATAACTTTACTTACTATTTGTTTATAAATGCACATATAAATCCCCATTAATTTTTTAGCACTACATAAAATTATTTACCTGTACAAAAAATCCTTGGGCAAAACGTATACCCATAAATGCTTCAAGTGAAGAAGCAAAATACAAAGATGCTCCCAGAATGCCTTGTAAATATAGACAAATGAGGACTAGAGGACGTCGGCCATATTTGTCAGCCAGCATTCCACAGATGACTGCTCCCAGCGTGACACCACAGAAGTACAGTGTAGCCAGCAAAGGTTTTAGTGCACGATGTTCACATATCAACTGCCACTGAAATATAACATAAAAGTATTGAAGATGTTCCATAGATGTTATTAAAAGAATTCAGAAAAAAAAGAGATACTTGAAATATGTATGAAGCATTGTGGCCAACTGATGTAAGGCATGCTTGTTTGGCATAGAACTATGGAATGTATGATGATTAGGTCCCTATCCAAGAAGAGATTTTATCATGGATAAGTCAGTGTATGGGAACAATACCACCCATCTTCATGAGGAGTTTAGATAGCTGCAATAAGTAACAGCATCAGGTTGGTAAAATCAGCTATAATGGCTGGAGGAACCAATATGCCAACCATATGTCATCATATGAACAATTGTCCACTACTGTGATTAACGCATGTCAATGTGAAGCCAAGAGCTAGCTGGTAGGACAAGGGAATTCGAGGCTTGCTATTCTATGGAGAAGGATACATGTATAAAAACTACAAATTAATAAATATATATCAGAATTAAATTTACAATAAGAGAATTTTCCAAATCATGATACAGTTATATTAAATGTGTAAGTATGTGGGTTAAATTTGCATCTATCAACAAATAAATACAGCTTCTAATTGGGTATGAAAAATAAAGAATTGTGGTGAACTCATAAAAAATCTAAATTATATTTTTGATGGTTATTGTAGTCTAGGGGTATTTCTCGAGTTTTTTTTTATTTTAAGATTTCCCAAACTACAAGACAAACGCTAAGAAAGGTGAAATTACTGAATTTTAAAATACCCTCATAAAATGACTTGATTTCAATGTTTCTCAATCTACCAACAGAGGTAGCAAGAGATGGCTCTTCAGGACAATAAAACAATGGTCATAGAAATACTGATGATGGCACCGAAGATGATGCTGAAACTAGTCTAAGAAGAAGAAGAAGAATATGAGGTGTGTAATAAAAATTTACCTAAATAAATGCTAAAAAATTTGGATCACAACTCCCCTAAAAAATCACTGGTTCATAATTAATTATCATCAATCATATTCATAATGAATTCAGTTTAAATAACAGACCCTTTTAGTTTACAACCATCAAAATTCCAAAGGCTATGAGTCATCATCTTCTGTGAAGCAAGAATTTAATATCCAACACAGAGATACAAGATGCCTATAGGGCAAGAGAGAATGTCAAAATTACACACCAGAGACAAAAATAACTTACAGAAAACGTTGCAATATGACCATTATAGTTAAAATAGAAATTCATAAACTTAAAAAAAATAATCTAAAAGAATTGAACTATTGTAATAAATATTACTATAAGGTATAATATAAAATTCAAAACAAATTCTGATAATAATAATTCTGATAAAATAATAAAATGTTATTTTGAAACAAACACTTAAAAATGGAAGTGAAGTTTGGGTCCTGAATCAGAGAGATAGAAAGAAATTGGAAGCAGCACATATGAGATTTTTGAGACCATCTCTTGGATTCACAAGGTTAGATCATCAAAGAAATATTGATATAAAAAAAATTAAAAGTCAAAAATATATATTGAATGATATAACAAAATATCAACAAAGTTGGAAACAACATGTTTTGAGGATGGAAAGGGGAAGATTACCCAAACTATCTGTACAATATCAACAACAGGGAAAGAGAGATTTGGGAAGGTCATGACATAGGTGGATTCACCAAGATCACCTTGAGTAAACTTACAGGTGACAGATCCTACTAAAATATTCATGATGAAAATAAATTCTGTTCATGTCACCTCATATCCCATTTTATAATTAGACTGGTTTTGATACCCAGGCGGTTTCATCCTCAGTAATTTCACAACCAATGTTCTGTCTCCAGGAGCACTGTTTCTTCATCTATTTGTAGACTGATAAACTTCCAAATCAAATCAACTTCCCCAAGAAATTTTTCACCATTTTTCATGTTCCAAATTAAATTATATTAATTAATATAACAGGCTTCCAATATAAACCCGGACCGGCCTCACAGGGTTTCACCCGTCAGGCAGCGCTCTCTCCTCGTCCGCATTTCACTCTGCCAGCCGCTCGTCCTTGAACTAGTCAGTTTACTATCGTTCAACAAGATGAGATGTCAGCTGACATTAGAGCAGCACATTTATGTGTGTAAATGTTATTATAAATACAAATCAGCTCGTCGCGTTTGCGAGGAATTTATTCAGAACTTCCCTGGACAATTACCTCCTTCCAGATCGACAATCCACGATCTTGTGACTAAATTTGAGACCACTGGTTCAGTACAAAATAAGAAACACACGCGAAGGCGTATGGTTCTCACCGAAGAAAAATTAGACGAAATTGGCGAAAGACAAAGACAAAGTGTACAAAACAAATCCGCACACATTGTGAGAACTGAAGAAGAACATAAGAAATGAAATCAGAAACTTGACAGTGCCCAAACTACAGCGTGTCAATCTAAATGTGTTTACTCGGTATAATGCCTGTTTAACTGCGGGAGGACAACATTTCCAGCATTTTCTATAAGGTAAGAAACAGTTCAAGGATGGGTGGCAGGCAGGGTGAATTGCGGGAGGAAGAGACAGCACTGCATGCCGGGTGAAACTCCGTGAGGCCGGTCCGGTTTTATATTGGAAGCCGTGTATTCATTGGATTTTTAATAATGAAGTTGTTGGCAAAGCATTTAATTGAACACCTCCTTCAGATAATGATATGACCAATAATTTTCTGTAACATTAGTTTTTCATATTGCAAACTCAATCAAGTGGTAAAAATATATATTTAGTAGTATCCCAACTACTTAATGAGTGGATTGTTGTTAGATTTATAAGATAGTGCATCAACTCTTTTAATTCCTTAAAATCACCTTTGAAGCATTTTATGGATACATTCCATTCAAAAGCACTTCAACTTTTAACCAAAATTTGATAAATTACCTCAGTTACGATTGTCCAGTCACCTCTTTCTGACTCAAATTGATAACCTCGAGGGCAACTTGGTTCATTTCTTTGTACTGAAGTGTTCAGCTCCTTCACACAACCTTCAACTGTGGCACTTACATTATCAACCTGAAAAAAAAAATTGCTAAATTAAATTCATTCTTGGATGTTTTGAGAAATGATAATTTAAAAGATTAATTTATGTCACCAACACTGTTTAAAATATATATAGACATCTGTTTAGTAGAATGGTCACGTAAGTGTGCAAAAATGAGACTAGAATTAACAGAAAGAAGATATCTACATCATTTACTTTTTGCCGACGATCAGATAATTATAACCCAGGATGGAGAAGATGCAAATTATATGTGTAATCAGTTGTCAATAACACATCAGAAATGGGGTTTGAAAATCAACAAAAACAAAACAGAGTATTTAACAAATGACCCAGATGAATTATATATTGATGAGGTAAAGATAAAGAAGAGCGATAGTTTCTGTTATTTGGGATCAATTATAGAGAAAGATGGAACATCAAATAAAGAAATAGCAAAAAAAGGATTAGTAATGGAAGAAAACCACAGGAATGTTAAACTCTATACTCATCATCATCATAGTACATTCACGAATTTAGGCCATTTGTTGACCTGTTTCGGCCTCAAGAGAAACACCATCCAGAAGTCTTTTGAGTGGACGTCCTGGTCTTCTTCTTCCTGCGGGTTGATATCTTAACATTAGTTTGGGTATTCTGTGATCTTCCATTCGATGAACATGTTGTATCCATCTTGACTTATAATCAGAAATTTTGTTTTCTAAAGATTCCATGTGTAACTCTATACTATGGAGTAAAAACATAATTAACAGAACAAAACAACTAATTTATAAATCCATCCTAGAAAGTATAATGTTATATGGATCGGAAGTCTCGACAATGACACAACAACATGTCAACAGAATAACTTCAGTTGAAATGGATTTTTGGAGAAGAGCTGTCAAAAAATCTAGACTGGAAAAAATTAGAAATATAGAAATTAGAAAATGGATGAACGCAAAAGAAATATAATGGATGAGAATGAACACAAAAGGCTAATATGGTATAGACACATAAGAAGAATGCAGGATGGAAGAGTACCAAAGGCCGTCTATGCATGGAAAATTAAAAGAAGGAACAGAAAAGGAAGACCAAGAACAACCTGGGAGAACACATTCAAAATTCAGTGTGGAAATTTGGTGTAACAGATGAAGACACACAGGACAGAGAACGATGGAGAACTTTAATTAAGGGAAAATTGTGAATGTTTGTTGCAAACTGATAGTCTATAAGTCCATAGTCATTTATATTTATTTATTTTTTTAATTCATGTTAATTACTAAGATTGGTTGGAGAAAACCCTCAATGATGAGGAAAATTCTAAAAAAAAATATATATTAAAAAAAGGACAACATTATGTCTACTGTCTATTTCCAGATAGAAATTCTCAGTTCTGAATACAATAATTTTAAATTTCAAAATTAGAAAGTTTGTAATATTCTTAATACAGAGTGTCCATAAAGTCCTGCTACCAAAACAATGTAACCTAGTTTGTAAACTATTTGAGATAGAGACATGCTGTTTTTTTTTCAATGTATTCTACATCTCTCCAAGTTTTGTTTACATTTGTTGCAGATTGTGATTTAAATGACAATGATTACACCACAGGAATAGGGCCAATGTGTATGGTCATATGCAGAGTCCAGTAAATCACCAGTAACTGTTAAGCGAAATTTTCGCCGGCAATATGGAAGAGATCCTCCATTCAAATCATCCTTAATTTGATGGGCCAAGAAATTTCTAGCACTGGCAGTGTAATGGACTTGCCACGGAGTGGATGACCAGGTGTGAGCCAAAAACTATCGACAATGTGCAACTTGCATTTCAATGCAGCCTTTAAAAATCGGTTTGTCGTGCTTCATGGGAACTGCATTTACCAAAATCAACCATTCATAAAGTCCTCCATAAGTGGCTACATCTTCAGGCCTATAAAGTACAAAGTACGCAAGCATTGCTGCCAACTGACTTCCCTCGGCTTGCTGAATGCAATTGACAAAGACAATGCGTATCCAGAGGATTTTCTTTGATGAAGCGACTTTCTTTGTGTCTGAACATGTTAACCGACATAACGTTCAGATATGGGGATACTGGTGATTTACCAGATTCAGCATACGACCATACACATTGGGCCTTACTGTTTGTCGTCATTGTCGTTTAAATCACAATCTGCAACAAATGTAAACAAAACTTTGAGAGATGTAGAATATGTTGCAGAAAACCGCATGTCTCTATCTCAAATAGTTTATGAGCTACGTTACATTGTTTTGGTAGTAGGACTCTGTGGACACCCTATACATTATACACACTACAATGATTTACTTATTTAACCATAGTAATAGCTTTAGCTGCAAAATATTAATTTATATAAATCATCATCATCATCATCCTGCCAGGTATTAGTCCTAAAAGAACTATTACGGCATGAGAAAGTGGTTTTCGTGCCATCTTTTCATAGGTCGACCAAGTGACTGTTTCCCATTTGGACAGTAGTTCATTATTGCCTTGGGGATCCTGGATCTAACCATTCTTGAGACATGTTCCTTCCAGTTTAGCTGATATCTGGAGATGTAGTCCAGTATTGGTGACACATTAAGTTCTTGAAGGATTTCTACATTTTTATTTCGATCCCATTTGGTGTAGCCAGCTGTTCGGCACATAAATTTCATCTCACAAGCTGTTAGCTATCATTTATATAAATGATCATCCTTAATACATATTTATTTTGATGTGATATTTTAAATTTAACATTTTCCATTGCTGGACATTATTATTTTGAATAGAAAATTTGGAATATTAACACCTCAACCAGGACTTGAACCCTGGACCTCTTCTTCTCCTTATGAGTATGCTATCCATTACACTATTCAAGCTATGATACAAATGTTTGCATTTCTTTATTCATATACAATTCTCAAATTGTCCGAAGGCAGATAGGCACTTATCATTGGCCAATGGCTGGCTTGGTAGCAATGTCTATCTGCCTTCGGACAATTTTAGAATTGTATATGAATAAAATGTTAACATTTGTATCATAGCTTGAATAGTGTAATGGATAGCTCATAAGGAGAAGAACAGGTCCAGGTTTCAAGTCCTGGATCAGGCATTACTTTTTCTTTTCAACATATTTACTTGCCAGTGGCATCACATAGTATTTTTTTATATATTGCCAGTCATGCATATATATGTGTTTTTGAGGTTCTTCTTGTCTGGGCAAAGAAACAAAATCGATGTGAACTCAAAATAATTTAAAAAGTTGGAAAAAACAAAAGAACAAAAATAGGATTAAGAATTTTGAAATTCCTGGGGAAAAGAATTTGATTTGCAAGTTCTTCAGTCATCCAAAGATGGACTGAAAGTCGTTATCGAAGGCCAACAACGTAAAATTCAAGTCTGGACAAGCTGATGATGATGTGCATAGTGTATCGAAACATTTAAATTATTGTAAATCAATGGTAAAGAGAAAAATTTTTGCCTCAACCGGGAATCGAACCCCGAACCTTTAGCTTTCTGTGCTAATGATCCGTCCACTGAGCTTTTTCAGACTTCAATCCCATCCAAGCAGAAATCCTTCCTTTACCTTACTCTACTGATCCCACATTCAATTGCAATGAATCATCATTCACAAATTCACAATGAATGGCTTCTACCTGAAGAAGACATGAAGGGACTACACATAGCTATAGGATTATTTATTAAATTAATATTGAGAAGCTAAACCTATTAATATGATAGAAATAAGTAAATTAATGAACACAAATTATTGTAAATCAATGGTAAAGAGAAAATTTATGCCTAAACCGGGAATCGAACCCCGAACCTTTAGCTTTCCATGCTAATGCAGTGTCTACTGAGCTAAATCAGACTTCATTCCCATCCAAGCAGAAATCCTTCCTTTACCTTACTCTACTGGTCCCACATTCAATTGCAATGAATCATCATTCACAAATACACAATGAATGGCTTCTACCTGAAGAAGACATGAATGGACTCCACACAGCTATAGCATTATTTATTAAATTAATATTGAGAAGCTAAAGCTATTACTATGATAGAAATAAGTAAATTAATGAAGACAATTACATTATTGTAAATCAATGGTAAAGAGGAACATTTTTGCCTGAACCGGGAATTGAACCCCAAACCTTTAGCTTTCCGTACTAATGCTCTGTCCACTGAGCTAATTCATTCCCATCCAAGCAGAAATCCTTCCTTTACCTTACTCTAGTGGTCCCACATTCAATTGCAATGAATCATCATACACAAATACACAATGAATGACTTCTACCTGAAGTAGACATGAAGGGACTCCACACAGCTATAATATTATTTATTAAATTAATATTGAGAAGCTAAAGCTATTACTGTGATAGAAATAAGTAAATTAATGAACGCAATTAAATTATTGTAAATCAATGGTAAAGAGACAAATTTTTGCCTGAACCGTTAATCGAACCCCGAACCTTAACTTTCCGTGTTATGCTCTGTCCACTGAGCTAATTCAGACTTCATTCCCATCCAAGCAGAAATCCTTCCTTTACCTTACTCTACTGGTCCCACATTCAATTGCAATGAATCATCATTCACAAATACACAATGAATGGCTTCTACCTGAAGAAGACATGAAGAGACTCCAAACAGCTATAGCATTATTTATTAAATTAATATTGAGAAGCTAAAGCTATTACTATGATAGAAATAAGTAAATTAATGAACAGAATTAAATTATTGTAAATCAATGGTAAAGAGACAAATTTTTGCCTGAACCGGGAATCAAACCCCGAACCTTTGGCTTTCCGTGCTACTGTTCTGTCCACTGAGCTAATTCAGACTTCACCAGTGAGTCTTCATACAATATGTCATTAGAGAGATGGCAATCCTATTTTCCAGATGGGTATCTGATGAATGCATACAAATTTTGGACCAATGAACTCAGGAAGAAAAATGACAATTCTAAACCTCCTCTATTATTTCTTCCAGGCCTGACCATTAACTCTTCTCTAATAAATTTAAGGAGAGAAAAGTATACGCCTAGAATGGGGTTTGAACCCAGGACCTTTAGCTTTATACGCTAATGCTCTGCCACTGAGCCATCCCAGGCCTCCAATCTAAATGCAAATTTTTCTTTTATAAATTTGAAATTCCAAGAATGCCAAAGGTCTGCGGACCATTGCTTGACACACAAATGGCAGCTTCTTATTTAACAAGATTTTTAATGGGAATTTAACATTACTTTATAAAGTCAGTAGAGCTTCTTTCGATATTTTTATTATAAATTTAACATTTCTCATTGAAGGTCAAATTATATTTGAAGGGGAAAATATATGCCTTGACTGTGGTTTGAACCCAGGACCTAGCTTTATATGCTAATGCTCTGCCACTAAGCTATCCAGGCCTCTAATTTAAAAGCAAATTTTTTTCTTATACCTTTTAATTCCCGAGAGCGCCAAAGGCTTGATTTTTCTCCAAGACTTAATTTCAGTAGTGCTATGGTCCCAAACAAAAGGGAATCAAGAGCAAGGCTGCTATTCAAACATTTTTAAGAAACATCAAAGACTTCCCAACGATCAATAACTAGTATCTGCAACAACAGAATTTTACTGAAACTTACCTGACAAAAGTAATGAGGCGTATAGCCCTGGAAAGTGGGTAATGTATGGTTGATTGAAACGATGGCATAATTACATCCAAGAAGCAGCAACAATATAATTCTCCAATAACCTGTCTTCTCCTTCATTTCTATGGAGCTCATAGCTGCTTCCGTCATAGTTTATCTAAAATTTGAAACAAAATACAAAACTTTATCTACAATATGAATCATAATATATAACTAATTATCACACACACACACACACACACACATATATATATATATATATAATGGTCATTTTCTGTGTCTGCTAGATAGGAACAATGAATTGCACAGGAATTATGGGAAAAATTTAAAATTTTGCATAACGACATAATCTCACAACAGCTACTGCAATAAAAGAAGAAAGCAGTCATCTCCCGGTGAGTCCAGTTTCTACATGAAATATAAAATCATATACCACAATACGAGTACAAAAAAAAAAAAGGTTGCAGAAGTACGGTTTCTCTCAAAAATGGTAGATCTATTTTGAATATATATGTCTACTTAACTCAAAATCGTAAAATAAAGTGAAGTCCGATTTGTGAAAAACCTGATTCCTCCATTTTATTTTACAACTAGGATTGTAGAGAGTAATCAGTGGATAAGGTTTTGATAAAGAACTCGTGTCCAGAAAATGCCGTTAGGTAAGTTACTACAATGATCCTCCCTGTGGATTATCACCTTGGCATGGTAGGGAGGCTTAGTACCAATGACCAGATGATTATAACCAGGAAGCCTTGGCTTGCGGTTAGATATAAGAGGAGAGGGAACTAAGAATAATCCGCAACATGGGAGCAACGACCACACTGGTAGCTGCAAACACAGAAGACCACAATGGCAGACACGGTGGATATAGAAATATCGGTACAGCGGAAGTGGCAACCCAATCTCTGGGCATGAAATAAGAGACAGAGCTGGGGGAAAAAAGAGTGGAAGCCATCAGTGGCAGAAGGCGCAAGAGGCAACCCTCTTTGTGGGGATAAAACATAAGGAAGCCAGTCCAAAGGCTTTAAGAAGGCAGCCTACCCCCCCCAAAGGACTAACCCTGCAGAATGTTAGACCGTACTCAGGGGACATTTAAAAATATTTACAAGCTCCAAAGAGCAGCAATTTAGAGCCGAAACAGACTAGCAAAAAGCCTAAACCATGATGAAGAAAAAGACTACAATGATGACTAGAGCGAGGAATTATATGAAGAAAATTATACCAAAATATGAAAATGATGACACAAAAATATTATGAAGCTACTATTTTCTAAACTTTTACATACATTTACATGCACAGGTCCTTTATAATTTATAAATGCACATACCAGCACATAAATGAGACAAGCAGACCTTATTTGTGGCTCAAGAAATTAAGATGTTCTCTGTATTTTCATTTTAATTAGCCTTTTTAATTATTTCTGGCCCAATATAAAATATCATGTTCATGAGTTGAAGCAATTTTCATGGCTCACGACATACCATAGTTGTTTCAGGAATCAACCTACAAACTGGAATGTCGTGGGTTCGAGTCTTCATGGAGATCAGGATTTTTAACTGGACCAAACTTTCTGGTGGCATCCTGGCCCTGGGGTCAACTTAGCTCCTAACGTAAATAATGAGTATCAGATGCAGCATGTTCTGGGGGTAAAGGTGGCCATCACAAAGCAGCAACATCCCGGTGAATGACCCAAGCCAATTGTCTAGAAAAATGGATGCTTCAACTTCCCATTATGTTTGTATGTTTTCTCTTTATTTTGTGTGAAGATATTTTAATTCCAGTAGATGCAAATATAACAATAACATTAAATTTGATTGTTTCAGAGCACAAGTAGACCAAGTCCAGTATGTCATATTTGGAGAAACAAGATGTTAAAGTTATTAATCCACAATTGATTATAGGGATTGTTTCAGAACTCTCTTTGCAATTATACGATTTGATCAACTATGAACATGGTGAAATAGAGTTAGAATTATTTTAACATTAGTTTTTTCAAGAAATGGGCCTAGCACAGTGTCTAGATTTGGTCTACTTGTACTTTGAACAATCCACTTATCTAGTATGTTCGTAATACACAGAAGTTTCTTCTATATTCTATAGTAAACTCTAACATTTGTCTGTTGTTCTGTACAATGAAAAAGTGCACTTGCATCACATTATGTTATGCAAGTATACTTGTATCATGGTATGTTTGGTAGTTTGATGTGAGAGTAATGTTGGTCTTACCTACAAGAACTTCACTAATTTCAAAAAGCACTGCTTCACGTTTAGGAGCAACAGTCTTTCCTACAATTAAATGGTGTGATCCGCTCACAAAGTAAGGACTGCTCTTAGGTAGCAAGAAGGAACTAGCTGCTACCTGACTAGAAGGGTAGGAGGTTATTGTTCTTACATTTTTGTTCTGCCTATTCATCTAGGGTCATGTTCTTGTTGTAGGGATGTAGTTTCAGACAAATACCTCCATCTAACTTGTCATTCTATATCTCCTCATCCAATTATTTACTTTTATCAAATTTATTTACCTTGTTCAGTATATGGGACACTAAAGAATTTTCACTTGCCTACCTTATTAGATTACATTGTCAAAACATTTCACAATTAGTAATTTCAAAAATGTTTTTAACAAATTTGTTGAACTGTTACTGAAAAAAAATATCAGAATTTCAAAGTTCAAAAATATGAAGCAATATGAAATGTTCACTAAAATATGAACATTTTGCCAAAATATGAAGTATGAAGTTTTTTGTTGGTCTTATTTGATTCTGCACACCATAAAATGTGAAGATACTTTGTCTAAGTGTTCTCTGACTAATAGATTAAAACATGAAATTTCATAAAATTCCTCGCTCTAATGATGACTATGACCATAGAAGTTAACCTAGGGCGGAGTTTCGTGCGTGAAACGCGCAAAATGATGTCCCTCTGTCTGCTATTATCTATTTCTACTACTAAATGCATAACTGGAAATTATAAGTTTCTACCTTAAACAGGAGGATTTTCTCAGTGCACTAAAGATTTTTAATCTCTAGCATTTAGCCTAGTGCAATCATACCTTCTCTAAAGAATGGGCTGTGGCTCTTCGACGAAATGTTTTAAGGTAAACCACATATTGGAGCTTGGTCATGTTCCATATGCAACATAATACTGCTGGGTTGTGATCCCAGTAGCTAGGTTTTGTCTCGGGTAACGGCTTCGGCAGACAAAGTGATAAATAATGAGATTGATGACTCGACCCATCGATTTTTTAACGGCAGCGAACTAGAGGTGCTACTCATCAGAGCTGAAATGCTAGTTCAATGATGAGTTCGGCTGTGAATTCCTAACCTCCATGCTTTCGTGACAATGATGATACATTATTTTAATTTTCGCTTCGCGGTAGACTATCCACATTGGCAGCTTAATTTCTAGGTACTACCCAGTTACAGATAAAGATACTTAAATTTTCTGCAATAAGTACGGTCGGCTTCTTGGAACATATGCTATTGAAAACTCGTAAGCAAATATTGATGAAATGTGATGGAACACCAGCACAGTTTTCATTTGCTTTCCAGCACATTTCAACCGTGTATTTGGGTAAATGTGGAGGCATGGTGCATGTAATATAGTCCTATATCAATTAGAATCAAATCACAAATGCTTGACTCATTGACCCAGGAGATGTCAGTGTTTTTGTTAGAATTTACTTTATGGTGTTATTTACGTATCGGGTCGTTAACATGACTATTAATATTTGGCGTGAAAGATTCGACTTTGTTTTCAGAAGTCTCTTATTTCAGTATTGAAGTAATTTCTCTTTGGAGCTTGTAAGTGTTTTGAAATGTCCCCTGAGTACGCTACTAACGTTGTGCAGGGTTAGTCCTTTGGAGGGGCTGCCTCCTTAAAACCTTTGGACTTGCTTCCTTGTGTTTTATCCCCACAAGGAGGGTTGCCTCTTCCGCCTCCTGCCGTTGAGGACTTCACCCTTGTTTCCCCGAGCTGGGTCTTTTATTTCATCCCCAGAGATTGGTTGCCACTTCCGCCTTCTGCCGTTAAGGACTTCACTCTTGTTTCCCCGAGCTGGGTCTCTTATTTCATCCCCAGAGATTGGGTTGCCACTTCCGCCATTTTCGCCGTTCCGATATTTCTATCTCCTCCGTGTCTGCCGTTGTGGTCTTCCGTGTTTGCAGCTACCAGTGTGGTCGTTGCTCCCACGTTGCGGATTATTCTCCCTCTCCTCTTATCTAACCACAAGCCTAGGCTTCCCGGTTATGATCGTTTGGTCATTGGTACTAAGCCTCCCTACCACGCCAAGGTGATAATCCACAGGGAGGGAAGACCAAAGAAAAGATGGAAACAGCAGCAATTTGGAGCCGGAATAGGCTAGTAAATAAGCCTAAACCGTGATGATGAAGAAGAAGAAGTCATTTCACATGCCATAAAATTACGAAACAGGACCCACAGTTTTACTTCCCTTCCGAAATCAGAAATTTCACGCCCTTAAAATTACATCGACTCCAACCGGGTCGGATATAGAGGCGGGCATGGTAATCCAACAATGCCGGATAATTGATTCCATTTTGTAATCGTCGTAGCAACGAAGATGTTAAGTTTTCGGGCATGTGCTCCTCATTAAAACATTATCTACAAATTCCCCATTAAAAATCCATAGACATAATAGAAAAAATATATAAATAATGTTATCTGTCTGAATTAGTTATCAGGCATATTATACTGTACAGCTTACGGTTTCATTGTTTGGGCGATGTGCCAAAAACGTGAGACGGCCTGGAAGCAAGTCGTCGGCTGGTAAAGTCTCGTACTTCTCGATTCAAGCAAATTGATTTCTCAACTTCAATTGCAGTTAAAATAATCACATTTCTTTGTCACAAAAGATTTTTAAAAAATAATTTACACGTTTGTGAAATCTTTTAAGAAAGTTTGAATTCATAAACACCAATTCTTGCGAAATCATAAATTCAAACTACCGGTATTTTTAAATATGTCACAAATGTATGGCGTTACACGGACATAAATTTCAACATATTCTGTTACAAAGCTACGAGATTATCCTAACTGTAAATGAATTTAAAAATCCATATATTTAAATAGCATTGAGTGTTAACATTTTACATACCATATAACTTACAGGTGTCGAAACGCAAAAGCTTTTAAAAAAACACGACAAAAACATAAGAATTGCATATAGAACAAGCAATAAATTAGATAACATAATCTCAAATAGAAGAAAAAGACATTTATAAAAACAAAGGTGTTTACAAACTAGAATGTAAAAGCTGAGAAAAAATGTATATTGATAGAATAATAAGTTTTATTACAAGATTTAATGAACAATTTAAGAACTTAAAAATAATGAGAGTAAATCCAGTCCTGCCAAACATGCAATATAAGTAGGTTACCAATTTAATGAAATCAACAACATGTTATCAATAATCCACAGAGAGAATAACAACTTGAAAATTAATATACTTGAATAAATCTAAATGCTAAAAGAAGCCAGTTAGTCTTCCATATACAATACAATTCTGACCAGCAACAGTTAGTACCAATCCAGAAGCAGAAGATCGAAAGGTCTCCATAATATATCACATTATTTTATACAGTTGAGGACGACTGAGATCTCAGGTACCTATTTTATATTTTTAACTTTTGTTGTATTTTATCTTAAATATTTGTGCTGTCTAGGAGGTGGCCCCGCAGTGAACCGATTCCTCATTCGGAGAGGCCCTCCATGCCTTTATGTGGTAAAAAAAGAGTATGCATGTGATCCAAATTTAAACATGAGGATGTCAACAGCCCGTATCACTTTGACCTCCGGATGGCAATAGAATGGTTATATATAATACATAGCACTGAAGTATGGAGTATAAAATAGAAATGGAGTGAGAAACTTCTTGCTATTGACAAGGGAACTGTCAACCACTATATGCCAAAACCTGCCTTGAAATTTCTCCCAGAGAAGCGTTGTGATGTACCAAGGTCGTGTCCAAAAAAAATATCTACCATTTTTAACTGCAAGGCAGAAATAACGAAGTCAGAATCCTGCAATGTCAATCCACTGTACGGAGCAGATGTACTCCCTACATGAGTAAGAGCGGAGTGGAGTGAGATTAGACGCGACGCGGACGGCGGGTTATGAATGTTATCCAGTCTTCCAATTCAGATGTTTTATTACTCCCCTATAATTTAAATGAGAGCTCTGGCGCTGGATTTTAGTGCTTTGCAGTTAAAAGGGCAGTTTTTTTTAACATCACAATACTTCTCTGGAAGAAATTTCAAGTTAGGTTTCGGCAAGTGATGATTGACAGTTCCCTGTGATATTGACTATTTTAAAAGGTGATGTAAAAAATAAGATTAGATAAAATATCAAATATACAATAAGAGAATATTTGAGAGGAGTTAGATACACCATTGATTGAATGCAGAAACAGCGGTTAATGTGGTATGGACAAACAGGATGAACAACCCAAGGCGGCAAAGGAGATCTTAGAACGAGTATCACTAAGAAGAAAGAGATTGGGACGACCTAAACCCAGTTGGAAGAATTATATCCAGGAAGTCATAAAAAAGGGGGATTATAAGAAAATGACTGCTTAGATAGGAGAAAATTGAAATTGGGAATTGAGAAATAACGTTAGTAGATCGTGAGAACCGGACAGACTGATAGCTTAAAATGCGTGTCGTATCAAGCATATGAAACTTTTAACAAAATCAAATTTTGTCATTATAATTTGCGTGTAAAAATATATTTTACAATAGATGGTTGATAATCTCTTTTAGAAAACTGCTGCGCACTAATATTAGTATATTATTTTTTAATATCCCTCAAAAATAGTTTTCATTCCTTCGCCAAAACGCAATTTCTTCTGACAAAAATCTCATGAATAAAACTGGTGTAGTCATATATTAAGAAATGTGGTACCGGGTTATGCCATTTTTTTAGAACTGCAACGCATTAAAAAATATATATTCTCTCTCCTCCTCCTCCTCCCCCCCTTATACCTATTTTTCACTATCTCTCTCTCTCTCTCTCTCTCTCTCTCTCTCTCTCTTCTCTCTATCTATCTATCTCCTGAGAAAAGGAGATTTGCTTAGCCTTTTTTCAGTTACGCGTATATTTCACTCTTTGGACGATGACAAAACTTGTTATAAAAAATCTCCTTGTTACTAATAGGTTGGAACAAAATTACACTTAGTATTTTTGAGCTTACACAATTTATCAAATTTCTTTTTTCTTTGAATTTCATGGAGCAGTGAGATAAACCTATTAGATTTTCTTTTTTTCGTGTAATCTTAAGTTTTTCATAACAAATTATGTATCGAAGATTTATGCATTAAACAGAATCGACAAATCATTAAATGTGTGCAGACGAGACATAAAACGCTCTTCCATAAAAAAAATCAGTATTTATAGTACACTACATGCAATATTCAATTACAATGCCTATTAAGTATTAAGAATGACCTTCACACGCCACGAGATCAAGGAACATCTGGCAAGTCACGTGTTTGTACCAGTTTTACGTGATTTTCTTGTAATTAAGTCATCGTAGACAAATAGTGAAGATACACATAAGCAAAGGGTATTTTACTAATATCATTTTAACGAATTATGAAATAATTAATTGTTAAATGGATTCTGGTTTTTCAATAAAGAAATCTAATAGTGCTAAATATCTAGGATTAGCGTATAATATAGTTAAAAAGTACATATTTATGGAGCAAAACAAGGAAAAACATGAACAGACCTACGTTTGTTACTTTCCATATATAGCCTACTCGCAGAATGTGTACAATTTATTTTTCTTTTATATAATCGCCTATTCGTTCTGTAATTATTGTATGGAGTGTGTCTCTAAATTGGTTATGAAGCCTCTGGAATTGCAATTCAAACAAAAATTATAAAAATCATTATAAATATATCTTTCGAATATCGAATAATTTACGGATCATATTAAGAATTCAGACTTTCAACATGTAATTCCATTTGTACACATTACTAGCTAATACACGGCGGGCGCTGCTACAGCTAAATAAATTAAATGTGTTTTTTACTTTCAGTTTAATAAGTAAAAGGAAAAATAATTATAAATTTATGTAGTAATTGTTTTAAGATATCACGTATGTCTGAAAATTAAATATACCAAACATGGCGGTTTTTAGAACAAATTTTTAATTTCGGATTTCAAGTAAATCCGCACTTCTAATGGTAGGATTTTACTGATCTTTTATAAAACCTACCCCAGTTTATTTCGATGGTATATACTGAGTTTCGTTTTTTTATAGAAAACTGAGACCGCTAGAGCGGTTTTAAATTTTCGTTTCAGGTCAATTCCTACACCTAATGGTTTAGAGAATAGCAGATAGCTGCTAAACACTCGCCGTATCTGAAAACCTGTATGCACAAATTTTCATGGCGATGGGTGAAGAACATTTGGAGATTTAAGACTTTGAACAAACGAATGTTTGCTTTTTATTTATGTAGGTTAATGTTTTTCGTACAACAAAGACAAATTTATCGAGCGAATTGATTCAGGCGGTGACATTTGAGATCGTATTCGGGAGATAATCGGGTCAAATCTCAATGCCTACCAACCTAACTGTGCTATTGTCGTCAGTTGTCAAGGTAAATGCTGTTTTAAATTTAATTTCCATGATTAATTTTATCATTATCACAATTTCATATCATCATTAAAATTAAATCAGTGAATCACTTCGGAAAATGTATAACAAACAAACGATAGAAAAATACATAGACCTACATGTGTAGATCCTAAATGCAATAAGATAGTAGATGTTAAAAATAGATATAAATAAGAATAGTATTTAAAAATAACAAATTAAAATCATTGAAACATAATAAACACAAGCCACCGCTGTGGCCTCGAGGTAACGTGCTGCCTTGTCACGCATAGGGCCCAGGTTCGATCCCCGGTCGGGACAAGTTTCCTGAGTGAAGTTTACTTTCGGGGTTTTTTCTCACCTGTAAGAAAAATGTCAACAAACTTTTAGGCCCAAGCGGTCCCCGAACACCATATAGTCATCATAATCATCATAATTCATTCGCCTTAGATATAAATTAAGATTAAGGACTGTCCTGGCGCACCACTATCATCAACATTACTCATCATATCATGGGGGCAGCGTAACCCCGCCTTCCAGGCGCTCCAACCTCAGAAGTGGGTTACAATTACGCCAATACCAGAAGAAAACACCAGAAATGTGTTTTGAAAAATACAACATATTCTCACAAGCGAACTGTCAATCATTGCATACCAAAACCAATTTTGAAATTTCTACCAGAGAAGCGCTGTGATGTACCAAGGCCGTGTCCAAAAAAAATCTGCCGTTTTTAACTGCAAGACGCTAAAATCCAACGCCAAATCTCTCATTTAAACTACAAGGAAGTAATACAACTCCAGAAGTGGTTGATTTAATACTCACAACCTGCCGTCCGCGCCGTGTCCCGCCTCACCCCACTCCGCTCTTGCTCAAACAGGGAGTCCATCTGCTCCATAGAATGGGTTGCCATTGCTGAATTTTGGCTTCGTCTTGTGTGCCTTGCAGTTAAAAACGGCAGAAATATATTTTTACACGGCCATGGTACATCACAACGCTTCTTTGGGAGAAATTTCAACGTATGTTTCGGCATGCAATGATTAAAGTTCTCTTGTCAGGCTCAAACTTAAAGCTTCAGTTTTGCCACTGTTACGTAACAATACCGAGATGTTGTCACTGTCGACACGTTAAAATCCTTTTCTACACAAACTTACGTTCAATAGCAGGAAACACCTATTGACTGCAGTAACGTTAAAAAAGAAAACAAGGAAAGTACATTAATCGATTCTCTCACATGTCTGTAAATTGTGTTGATAATGAAGGAAACCTGTTCATTTGCGTATTTTGAAGATTTTCAAGAAATAGTGGAATATTGTGTAGCTGGTTTTTCGAGTAATTTAAATCAATTGAGATATAAATTAGCAGCTACCGACAGTTTCGCGTTAATTAAATTTTAACACCGCATAAAGTAAACAAGCAATTTTAATCATCGACAGGCACCTTGCTGCCTGAACTTCATAGGAAATCTAGATTATTACAATATCTAATATTAAAATGTGCATTAATTTCATCTCATTTTAAAATTGTAACAGAAAACCGAAAAAATCAATAGGCTAAGTAAAAAATTAAAGAATACGAAGTATAAAGCAAACTCTCCCATAATATCCACTTTTTCCTAGAGAAAAATTAGCTTCCATAGTTACAATAAAACTGTGACCTAAATGTTTAGGCCTTGAAACTTGCTTTCGATTTCAGAAATAATTTATAGCAATATATTTGAATGCCTGTTTTATTGACTAAACCATCATATCCAGAAAACTGTTTTAGGCCTAATAAACATGTATGCTAGAATAATTAGTTCGGAATATTTTATCTCCCAGTGAAAAATCAATCTCTCTCCAGGTCTTATCTAACTTAGGAGTCAATTACAAAGACCAGGATCTGCGTTTTAATCTCCACTGAAAATTTTACCTCCATTCACTGTAATGTGTGTGTATATATATAATATATCATGAAAACAAAAACTAATGCCTGAACTCTACATTATCTACCGTATCGGAAAGAAATATGTTCCCGGAAGATGACAAAATTAACATTCCTATGCAATGATGTCATGGTCTAGTACACTCCCTCTAAATTCAAACATGTCTCCAAGATAATATGGCGCTTTCACAAAGAATGGAGTTATAGTTTTTTTATTTGTAATTATTGTATCTAGAATTGTTAATATACATATCACATGATTGTTATTTTCTTATTTTATATTGTAATATTAAAACTACTTAAAGAAATAACCCATCAAACATCATTCTGCATTTTTACTTAGGCATTGTTTGTAATTTAGTCACTCGGGCTCACTTCATAATAAAATGTCCGTCTCTAGTAACGTTTGTTTTCCTACAACATGTCTGACAGACAGTAGCTGGAAATCAGTGTTGATTTAATCTCTTTGTACGACACTTTATACAGAAATCATAGGCATACAAACTTCGACAATCTTTCATTAGCTTCATCTCCTATTTCAAGTAGGTCTATCACTATATTTTGCCACTGATTATACCACTTGCCCAGTCATTCACATGTACCAACGGTGGAAGGAGACACTTTTCCCCTCTTCAACACTAGCGCCTTTGCTTCTCCTCACCGGCTAAAACGTTAATGTTGTTTGGTAGTAAGTCTTCTCTATAACCTCCAGAAATGTGCAATAGGAATTCTGAATCACTCTCATATATCAAAGAGACCATAGAATAGTTGACAAGCCAAAAGATCGGAGGTTGAGTTTTGGTGTGGTCAAGTTTTTTTTAAGCTGGCCTAAATCTTCTGAGAACACCGTGGCCCTTGTGTGACTCAACCTCTAACGGAAATGAGTGCCAGGCGTTTGTTCTGGGAGTAAAGACGATTGTCACATAAGTATGATTATATCGCGCCAATTGTACTAGAAAAGTAACTGTGCAGCAGTCAAAGAGAAAACTTCAAAAACTTCGAAGTACTGGAGAGCAAGACTGAGATACAGCACATTAGATACCAACCAAACATACTAGAAAAGTGGGGATCCCAACCTCCAATTACCCCAAGAATCTCCTAAAACCTGTATTGGGTAAATCTCTTTCTTGAATGGATATTTCCAAATGTGAACAACATTTTATGTATTCGTGCATAGTCATTTTTTTTTCAAAATCCAATGTTTCAATTCTTTATTTCAATTTAATTTCGCATCATTATGTTTTAGGGATGTTGTTTGATCTCCAGTAGGGAGAACTATCCTGGGTGAAGTTTTTATCAGGATCTTGCTTGCCTGTGAGACAATTAATGTCGATAACTTTAAGACCCAAATAGTTATCCAACATTATCTTCTCATTACAATCCTCCATATCATATTCATCTTGTATAGTATGAATGTACGAGTGAATGACATGTCTGGTTTTAAATGTTCGTATTATCTTGGAGATGGCTCAGGTCTTTGAGCTGATTACTCATCCAGGAGGCTCTCAATTCCCTGTGTAATCAATAAGTATGTATCTCATAAAGAATAAAAATGCTCACTCGACTGTTATGTCTCTGTATAAGTAGGACATGTAAAAAGTGCTACAAGGGAGTGGTTAAACAGGTATAGAAAGATAAATAACGAAATAACACTGGCACTGGCGAACCCATAGGTTTACGGCCGCGCGGATATAAGCTCTCCATACATCCCTATGGGTGCGAAACATGGACTCTTACTTTAAGGGAGGAAAGGAGATTACGAGTATTTGAGAATAAAGTTCTTAGCAAAATTTTTGGACCAAAGAGAGATGAACAGACAGGTGAATGGAGAAGACTACATAACAATGAACTACATGGTCTTTATAGGAAGCCAGATATAATAAGAACAGTTAAGTCTCGTAGACTGCGATGGGCAGGACATGTTGCACGTAACGGGAATGAAAGACATGCATGGAAGCTTCTTGTAGGAAAGCCAGAGGGAAAACGCCCAGTTGGTAGACCAAGAATGATGTGGCAGAACAACATTAACTATGATTTGAGGGAAGTAGATTATACAGGGAATGATTGGAAAGCATTAGCTCAGGATAGGGATGTATGGAGAGCTTATGTCCGCGTGGCCATGAACCTACGGGTTCGGTAGTGCCAGTGAGTAAGTAAGTAAGTATACATCCCTACACTGAGTTAATGTTCTTCAATCATTTCCTTATAATCTACTTCACTCAATGGTTAATGTTATTCTCCAACCTCATTCTTTGTCTACTAACTGGCCGTTTTCCCTCTGGTTTTCCTACAAGAAACTTCCATGCACCTCTTTCGTTCCTCCTATTCGTGCCACATGTCCTGCCCATCGCAGTCCACGAGACTTAACTGTTCTTATTATATCTGGCGTCCTATAAAGATCATAGCTCACTGTTACGTACTTTTCTCCATCCACCTGTCTGTTCGTCTCTCTTTGGTCCAAAAATGTTCCTAAGAACTTTATTCTCAAATATTCGTAATTTTATTTCCTCCCTTAAAATAAAAGTCCATGTTTCGCATCCATATAACTGGTAGCAACTCTTGTTACGGCGGGAGTTTATTTATTAGTTCGATTTAGCCCTTCTTTTGGGGCGGAATTGAACACTTTTCTTTTAATTATTTCTAGGGAATTTATCTTCTCAGATGCCTTTAACTTCATCTTGTTTAATAATTTCTAATTTTGCATTATGTGGCATGCCTTTTTTGTTTTAGTTTTATGTTATAGTTTCAGTTTAACGTTTTTTGAAAGGAGTTGGGAGGTCAATAGTCTCTGTAATACATAATAGCATGCATTTCCATGGTCTTTATAGGAAGCCAGATATAATAAGAACAGTTAAGTCTCGTAGACTGCGATGGGCAGGACATGTTGAACGTATGGGGAATGAAAGACTTGCATGGAAGCTTCTTGTAGGAAAGCCAGAGGGAAAACGCCCAGTTGGTAGACCAAGAATGAGGTGGGAGAATAATATTAACTATGATTTGAGGGAAGTAGATTATACAGGGAATGATTGGAAAGCATTGGCTCAGGATAGGGATGTATGGAGAGCTTATGTCCGCGTGGCCTTGAACCTACGGGCTCGATACTGCTAGTGAGTAAGTAAGAGTAAATAAGTATTTCCAGAATTGAGCCTATGTTTAATTTATATGTGCACCTCATTCCTCTTTGTGATTATTGTTCCTAGGTATTTTAATTCAGCCACTTCTTCAAAATTTGTCTCATTCGTCATTAGATATCAATTTCCAAGATATGATGTATTTCTATTCAATTCCATAGTAATTCTACCCGAGGGCAGGTCATTCACTGCAATCATAGCATTTTCATGCTATGCTTTGCAGCTTTACTAAGGAATTACAGGTGTAGTAGCTTCCCATTGCTTTCCATACCGGTGAAGGATGATAAGGATGATGATGATGACCGGATGATTTTCGGGGACCGTTGGGCCCTAATCATCCTGACATTTCTCTTACAGATGAGGAAAACCCCCGAAAAAACCTCACCCAGGAGCCTGTTCCGACCGGTATTCGAACCCGGGCCCGCTGCATGACAAGGCAGCACGTTACCTAGAGAATACAGCGGTGTACTATGTACTTCTAAGTGTGAACATATATTTAGCTGTATTGATGTTTCCTGCTAACAATTTTAATTATTGTCCAAGTAAAAAATGAAGGGCATCAAGTGAATTTCAAATAATTAGCAAAGGCACACGCCCACTTGTCCGTCTTTGCGACGGATTTAGATGAATGGGTTATTTATATAGTAAGAAAAGTAACTAAAGGTCGACTACTCACCAAGCGGGTTCTTTCACGCACTGCCTACCCATACCACTAACTTCAACCGACTGGTCTACACTTGGATCTGGCATAAAATTGCCATGCATTGAACTCGTTGATTGGTTCTTCAAGGCCACAACATTATCGAGCATTATTAAACTTCTTATTCATCCCTCAAACTCGGTATCTCAGATGTAATAAATTATGAGCTAGATTAATTTTTTTTTGTTGTCTCATGTTTACTAGGGTTTACCTGGAGATCCGATATTCGCAAGTTCAAACAGGTCTTGGCCATTTTGGGGAGGGAAGAATAGTTACAGGGTTCCAATTTTGCAATTTTGTAGCTAGATGTGGCCATTTTGAAAACATAACTAGCTACAAATTCGTGAAAAAAAAATTCTGGCCATTTGCCGTCTTTTCTTTAGCTACGTCTAGCCATTCTTTACAATATAATTATTTTATATAAATTATGTCCACCGCTGTGGTCTCGAGGTAGCGTGCTGCCTTGTCACGCAGCGGGCCCGGGTTTGATTCCCGGTCGGGGCAATTTTTCTGGGTGAGGTTTTTATCGGGGTTTTTCCTCATCTGTAAGACAAATATCAGGAAAACTTTAAGGCCCAAACGGTCCCCGAAATCATATGGCCATCATGCCATCATCATTATCATTATCATCATTAGAGCGAGGAATTATAAGAAGTAAATTATACCAAAATATGAAATCATAATAACAAAATATGGAAAATATGAAAATGATGACACAAAAATATTATGAAGCTTCTATTTTCTAAACTTTCTCATACATTTACATGCACAGGACCTTTATAATTTATAAATGTACATACCAGCTCATAAATGAGACAAACAGACCTTATTTGTGGCTCAACAAATGAAGATGTTCTCTGTATTTTCATTTTAATTAGCCTTTTTAATTATTTCTGGCCCAATATAAAATATCAAGTTCATGATTTGAAGCAATTTTCATGGCTCACGACATACCATAGTTCATCATCATCATCATGAACAAATTCGTTTTAGGCCATGTGGCCTGTACGGTAAACCTAGCGAAGATGGTCTTGATCTTTCCACCGATGTTTTGGTCTTCCTTGGTCCCTATGTCCAGTTGGGGTATATTGGAATGCCAATTTTGGAAGTCTATTTCTTGCCATTCTTCTCAGTTGTTTGAAGAATTAACCTTCAAACTGGAATGTCGTAGGTTCGAGTCTTGATGGAGGTCAGGATTTTTAGCTGGACCAAACCTTCTGGTGGCATCCTGGCCCTGTGGTCAACTTAGCTCCTAACGTAAATAATGAGTATCAGATGCAGCATGTTCTGGGGGTAAAGGCGGCCATCACAAAGCAGCGACATCCCGGTGAATGACTCAAGCCAATTATCTAGAAAGATGGATGCTTCAACTTCCCATTATGTTTGTATGATTTCTCTTTATTTTGTGTGAAGATATTTTAATTCCAGTAGATGCAAATATAACAATAACATTGAATTTGATTGTTTCAGAGCACAAGTAGACCAAGTTCAGTATGTCATATTTGGAGAAACAAGATGTTAAGTTATTAATCCACAATTGATTATAGGGATTGTATCAGAACTCTCTTTGCAATTATAGTATGATTTGATCAACTAAGAACATGGTGAAATAAGAGTTAGAATTAGTTTAACATTAGTTTTTTTTTTCAAGAAATGGGCCTAGCACAGTGTCTAGATTTGGTCTACTTGTATTTTGAACAATCCACTTTTCTAATATGTTCGTAATACACAGTTAGAAGTTTCTTCTATATTCTATAGTAAACTCTAACATTTCTCTGTTGTTTTGTACAATGAAAAAGTGCACTCTGCATCACATTATGTTATGCAAGTATACTTGTATCATGGTATGTTTGGTAGTTTGATGTAAGTGAGAGTAATGTTGGCCTTACCTACAAGAACTTCACTAATTTCAAAAAGCACTGCTTCACGTTTAGGAGCAACAGTCTTTCCTACAATTAAATTGTGCAATCTACTCACAAAGTAAAGGACTGCTCTTAGGTAGCAAGAAGGAACTAGCTGCTACTTGACTAGAAGGGTAGGAGGTTATTGTTCTTACATTTTTGTTCTGCTTATTCATCTAGGGTCATGTTCTTGTTGTAGGGATGTAGTTTCAGACAAAAACCTCCATCTAACTTGTCATTCCATATCTCCTCATCCAATTATTTACTTTTATCAAATTTATTTACCTTGTTCAGTATATGGGACACTAAAGAATTTTCACTTGCCTACCTTATTAGATTACATTGTCAAAACATTTCACAATTAGCCATTTCGAAAATGTTTTTAACAACTTTCTAGAACTGTTATTGAAAAAAAAAATCAGAATTAAAAAATTTAAAAATATGAAGCAATATGAAATTTTCACTAAAATATTAACATTTTGCCAAATTATTATGAAATATGAAGTTTTTTGTTGGTCTTATTTGATTCTGCACATCATAAAACGTGAAGATACTTTGTCTAAGTGGTCTCTGACTAATAGTTTAAAACATGAAATTTCATAAAATTCCTCGCTCTAATCATCTTCATCCTTCACCGGTGTGGAAAGCAACGGGAAGCTACCACACCAACAATTCCCTAGTAAAGCTGCAAGCATAGCATGATGCAAATGCTATGATTGCAGTGAAGGACCTGCCTTCGGGCAGAATTACTATGGATGGGTATAAATTATGTAATAATAACTGATGGATATTAATAGATTTTGCCACCACAAAAAAATAAGCAAAATGAGAGCTGTTATATATATATATATATATATTTTCTAAAGAAGAATAACACCCCAAAAGAAAAAGAAAAGTTGACCTTCGCTGATGGTTTTACTAATCAGATAGACCATGTATTAATGTAGAACAGGCTCAACATACATACGAGCGGAGTAGATACTGATTCAGATTCTACCTAATGAAAGTAAGATAAAAACAAAGATATAAATAGTACATTTCCATTAAGAAAATGCGCGCTGAAAAAATGAATGTATCAGTATTATAGGCTAATATTAGAAATTTTAGTCAAGGTTAACTTCTTTATACGTAAATCGGATTTGCTTTTGTTAGGAAACAAATACTTGTGCAGTTTAATAACAGATTCAACCTGGCTGTATTATCGTTGTGTAAATGTCCTCGCATCAGTACTTTTCAGTCAAAACTATTGGTTAAATAAATATCCCAAGTGCGATATGACCTTAGATGTTAAGGTATCTATAAATAAGAATATAATTAAGGAAATTTTAATAAAAAATAAACGAGAAATCCTATGTGATTAATATGTGCTGTATTATTTTTAAAAATATATTTACATTTCAAAATTATATAAGGCCTAAAATTCAAATCTATATAAAAATGAATATTTGTGCACATGTATGATACATATGTAGGATGTGCCGGCATAAGTCTCGAACAATTCCAACCAAATTTGATATAACATAAATTATGTATAAGGGTAAAATACCCCCAGCATCCTTAGTGAGTATGGGGGGAGGGTGTAATGGAAAGATAATCGACATTGTTCCAGCATCATTCTAGAACACCTGGAGTAATTTCAACCAAACTCGGTACACGTATAACTTACAATCTGCGAAAGGTTCTATGTGGGAAGAGACCCCTGCCACACCTAAGAAGGAGATGAGAAGGGACGTAATCTAAAAATATTCGAAAATGGCTAAAATTAGTGTCAAATTCATAGTTTATGGGGTCGCTAAGATCATTAGTGGCAGTCTCAGTGACTTTAAACCGAGATGAATATCAAATCATGGTTTTCGGAGTTGCTAAGCTGAATACGTAGGTGACATGTAAGAACAAGCACACTTAGGGGTGAGAAGGTTGAAAAATAATATATTCTAAATTACCGAGATTAAATGTACAATCCATAGTTTTCGGGACAGCTAAGCTCACTGATGACAACCCCGATGGCATTTAAGTTCAAGTTTGAATCTTACATCCTTAAGGGATGAGAAGGGTTGAAAAATAAAGTGTCCACAATGACCGAGATTAGTGTCGAAAGCATAGGTTTCGGAATCGTATATCGGATTGGTAAGTCTCGATGACGTTCGACCTCTAGCATTCCTAGGAGAAGAGGTGAAATAAATGCAAAATTTCAAAACGTGGTTCATATTAATATCAAATCCATAGTTTTCGGGATCGCTATGCTAATTAGCCACAGTTCCAATTACATTTATGCTCTAGCACCCCAAACGGTGATGTGAAGGAATGAAAATAAAATGAGAACAGTGGACGAGATGAATCTCAATTCCATAGTTTTGGAGGATGCTAAGCTGACTGGTGAATGTGCAGGTTTCTTTAGCACACCGAGGATGATAATGCATCTCTTTAAATGACACACGTGATTTGAGATCAGCAGCCAATTTATATGTCAAATAACATCGTGAGGAATTTGGGACGTTACTGTAAAGGTACGTACACATATACGCGCCACGAACACGCGCGGCGCGCGCGCCGTTCGTGTTATGATCGTCGAAATTATTAATTTTAACGAACCTCCTGCGATCCATAGGAAACCCACAAACCTTCAGTAAACATTTTGCAGAGACAAAGGCCTACACTTGGTCATTCCATGTCTCCTTGTTCAAATATTTTCTTTTATCAAAATTATTTATTTTGTTTTGGATGGGATACTGAGGAATTTTTACCTGTATACCATATTACATTGTCAAATAATTTCAAAACTACAATCACTTCAGAAATGTTTTTAACCAATTATTGAAATTTTATTTAAAAAAATTGAAAAATATGAAGGAATATTAAATTGTTACTAAAATATGAACATTTCGCCAAAATATTATGAAATATGGAAAAAAATATGTTGGTCTTATTTGATTCTATAGATTATAAAATGTAAAGATACTCTATGGAGCAACACATTTTTTTATAGAACGCAAAAATAGTATTATAATATATTAATTTTTATATCAACATAAGTACAATTTACAAATGTAATACATTACAAAATTATGTATAGTACCAGTATTATTTTATTCTTTGGCATATTTCTCATTTGAGTGAATTTTTTAAGTAGATTGCTGTCGTTGTTTAAAAGGTCATGATTTTTTTCACGAATTTGTTAAATTAGGGCCTATATTTCACACACAAAATAACTTTCAAAGTCTTAACACTCAATTGCGATTTTCTTTATGTCCACACTTTATTTATCAAACAATGGTGGTCGAATCAACAATATAAACTTTGATAAGCAGTTCTCAACAATGATTTGTTATTATTAAAAGTTTAACATTATAAAATTAACAAAAATAATATAAAACTCATATCCTGGCGAAATAACTACATGGGCGCCAAAAACCGTATATCCCCTTTCCGTTCTCCCGCCGTTCCCTAGCTTGTCGTGCATTCTTTCCCAAAAATCGGGACTTTTTTTAAAATGTCGCGGGACGCGGGACAAATTGTTAAAAATCGGGACTGTCCCGCCAAAATCGGAACGTCCGGTCATCTTACACAATACGCTTATTACTGGTATGTGTTTATATATTCTATTGTTTTGTGATACTTCATATATAACATTATGAAATGAACGTGTTTAGTACACACGAAAAAAAAAACACATAACATAAAAAAAAAACAGGCATGCTGTAACAATATTGTGAAATCATTTTTTTTTTTTTACTCCTTAGATTAAAAAATATCGATAGACATCAATCAACGTGCAAATTGACCTGACGATCTTCACTGTTTATTGTAGCGCTAAACCAACAATACTAAGTTATGTGTCAACAATATAACAATATTTTACTTTTCTCTCGCCGGTAGGAAGAAAGTAAAGTAATTATCTTCTTCCTGCATGTATCCGGAGATATATCCATTTTATCTCCTATTTCCTTCCAGGCATCTCCTTTCAATGATTTTTCAAAATGATCCTAATATTGAGGATCCCACAATAATTGTTTGTTTCTATTAAGATCAATACGTTTTAACATTATAATTATAAAGAAATAAACGTTATGTCAATCAAAACATAAATTTATTGTGTCGACGTTTCAATCTCCTTATGTGAGATCATTTTCAAGACATGGTTGTTTATAAATTTACATGTCTTGAAAATGATCTCACATAAGGAGATTGAAACGTAGACACAATAAATTAATGCTTTGACTGAGAAAACGATCATTTCTTTGTAATTATAATATTAATTACTTTCAGTGAAAAATAATTGAAAAAAAAGTATAATAAGTTTTAACATGTTTCCCTCTGACCACTCCATACTCAAATAATAATAAGGTGCACGCCGAAAACAACAAACCTCTCAAGTACCCGTCCAAATCTAAACAGCGAACCATCAAAGTGTTCGTGGAAAAAACCGACAATGAGTGGATGATCGTGGTGCGCCGCGCGCGCGCACCTTAAAACCCCGTCCAAATCTGACGAGCATGGTGCGCGCGCGCAAGTGTGTACGTACCTTAAGTAGCTTGGATGGGAAAACCAGCTATAACGGAGCTCTATAAATAAGAGTAACTTCTGGGACTATCCTGTTATTCAATGGAGTACTCCATAGCCTATGGCAGTTAAGACAGCAACATAATATAATGAATAAGACTACTTTTTCTTCAATCGATTCAAAATTACTTCTATATAGCTTTATAAATAGACCTATAACTTAAAAAGTCCCTCGATATTTTTGTGGAATGTAGCAATATTACCTACATAAAATATGTTACAATAATTCTACATTGTATTTATTTATAGTGATCTGCCCTAGGGCAGGTCCTTCACTGCAATCACAGCATTTTTATGTTATGCTTTGCAACTTTACAAGGGAATTAGAGTTGAGGTAGCTTCCCGTTGCTTTCCACACCGTCGGATGATGTTGCTAATGATGGCCAGATGATGATCGGGGATCTTTTGGGCCTCAAAGCTTCCTGTCATTTGTCTTAAAGGTAAGGAAAAACCCCCACCTATGAAGCAGCAAACAATCAATTTCATTTTCATTAGCATTACGCTAATGTGTTGTATTCCTAACTTTCGGTGTTTTTACACGCACGTACGCGCGCGCGCGCACACACACACACACACACACACACACATATATATATATATATATTTTTTTTTTTTTTTGTACGTTTGTATGAACTCCTTCTAAACGACTGGACCGATCTTCATGAAATTGTGTGTGTGTGTGTTTGAATGAGTCCCTGGATGGTTCAGATTCACAATTGGACCCTGTAAAACCATTAGGTGTAGAAGTTCACCTGAAGTGAAAATTTAAAAATCGCTCTACCGGTCACAATATTCGATGTTTCACAACGAAACTCGATATATCCTATTAAAATAAACCGATATAGGCATTATCAAAAAATGAGCTAAATCTGACAATTAGAAGTGGAGGTTTACCTGAAATCAGAAATTAAAAACTGACTAGCAACCGCCATGTTTGGTTCGTCTCAGTGTATAAAACATCCATCCATAGTAATTCATGCTATGCTTTGCAGCTTTACTAGGGAATTATAGGTGTGGTAGCTTCCCGTTGTTTTCCACACCGGTGAAGGATAAATATGATGGCCGGATGATTTTCGGGGACCGTTGGGCCCTAAGCTTCCTGACATTTGTCTTACAGGTGAGGAAAAACCCCGAAAAAAGCCTCACCCAGAAGCCTGTCCCGACCGGAAATCGAACCCGGGCCCGCTGCGTGACAAGGCAGCACGCTACCTCGAGACCACAGCGGTGGACGTATATAATTTAATTAACCTTTAATATTTCATTTATTTAGGCGTGGCAACGCACGCCGGGTATTAGCTAGTATAAAAATAAAACATAACTTCGTATATATATTTTTATTTGTAGTATATTTATTGTTTTAAAAAACTGTTAATGGCAAAGGAGGGGAGGGGAGGGGATTTGAAGAAGTGGCTGAATTCAAATACATAGGAACAATAATTACAAATAGGAATGAGGTGTACAAATAAATTAAACATCCGCTCAATTCTGAAAATGCATGTTATAAACGCAATACAGTGACTTGTCATCCCAACTTTTCTTAAAATATATAAAACTATTATTCTCCCATTCATATTATTTGAATGCGAAACAAGAAATCTTACTTTAAGGGAGGAGAATACATTAGATGTATTTGAGAATAAAGTTCTTAGGAAAATGTTTGGGTGAAAGAGAGATAAACAGACAGGTGAATGGAGAAGACTACTTAACAGTGAATTACAAGATTTTGAGCGCTATGTTCACACATAGAAGTAGGCCTACATAGTCCACCGCTGTGGTCTCTAGGTAACGTGCTGCCTTGTCACGCAGTGGGCCCGGGTTCGAATACCGGTCGGAACAGGCTCCTGGGTGAGGTTTTTCGGGGTTTTCCTCATCTGTAAGAGAAATGTCAGGAAGATTAGGGCCCAACGGTCCCCGAAAATCATCCGGCCATCATCATCCTTCACCGGTATGGAAAGCAACGGGAAGCTACTACACCTATAATTTCTTAGTAAAGCTGAAAGGAATACCATGAAAATTCTATGATTACAGTGAATGACCTGCCCTTGGGCAGAATTACTATGGAATTGAACAGAAATACATAATATCTTGGAAATTGACATCTAATGACGAACGAGGAAAATTTTGAAGTGGCTGAATTAAAATGCCTAGGAACAATAATCACAAATAGGAATGAGGTGCACAAATAAATTAAACATAGACTCAATTCTCGAAATGGGGAATGAAAGATGGGCACGAAAACTCGTGGGAAAACCTGAGAGATAGCGCTCAATAGGTAGGCCAAGAATGAGGTGGGCGAATAACATTAACCATAATTTGAGGGAGGTAAATTAAACAGGGATGATTAGAAGGCGTTTGGTCAGGATAGGAATGTATGGAGATGAGGAAGATAAAATATAAGTATTATTTATCTAATATATTAAGTATATTTGACTTCCTATAAAAAAGTTTGCATCTTACAAGATGAATAATTTTGTAATAATAATAATAATAATAATAATAATAATAATAATAATAATAATGATAATAACATTATTTATTACAATTCTGTCCAAGATTGTAAAAAGCCTTGCTTCAATCCTCATTCTGAATATGATTTAAAGAAAATTATTGCCCTTTCAACCTTAAGACAGTCGGGATTAATAATGATTATTTTGTCTTTAGGATTTGCTGGTTTACCCTTTTTTCATACATTAACACATTTTTTAAGGCATTATTATTTATCTTAAGTCCGTGAGGTCATGAAGCGAGTTAATTTATTAGTATATTTATTATTAATATTATTTTGGCAAAAGTGTCAGATTTAAAATGTAACTAACTCATGGCACTAACGAACCTGTAGGTTGATGGCCGCGCGGACATAAGCTCTCCATACATTCCTATCCTGAGTTAATGTTTTCCAACTATTTCCTGTATGATCTACTTCCCTCAAATCATAGTTAATGTTATTCTCCCACCTGTTTCTTGGTCTACCAACTGGGCGTTTTCCCTAGAATATGTTTCCATGCAAGTCTTTCATTTCGCATTCGTGCCACATGTCCTGCCCATAGCAGTCTATGAGACTTAACTGTTGTATAGTCTTCTCCATTCACCTGTCTGCTCATCTCTCTTTGGTCCAAAAATTTTCCTAAGAACTTTGTTCTCAAGTACTCGTAATCTCCTTTAATCTCAGATTTAAAATATATAATGGAAAATACTAATTATAATATATTAAAAGTATTTAAATTTAAATTGATTATAAGTGAAGTCATACCTTTTACCGAGATGGTCGTAGAATAGACCACATTCATCAGAAGCAAACACGAAACTGTGTAATGCTGAATAAGCGAACACGTGGACAGGAATATTCATGTTGCTGACAAGGATTTCCTACATAGCTCGACATGTTGCGATACTTCAATTTTTTACATCAGAACAATATGTAAGAGTTGTAAAACAGACTGATAAGAGATAATGCTGTCTATATGTAATGCGACAACAAGTCTCCTAATTTTAACTACCGCGATCTGTGACCTATCGTACAGGCCTTGGCAATTGGATATTTGACTCCTCCGGTCGAGGTATGCAATTTTTGGTTGAGAAAATTTCTTAACAGATCGCCCTTCGAAGGGAGTTAAAAGTCTACGGTCCCGTATCACAGAAGTGACGTATTAAAATAATACTTGAATGTCATCATATATGGCATGACAGCCCATTTTGGGCCCAAAGCCTTCCTCAGAATGTCCTTCCAACTTCTCTATTTACTGCTAATTTTTTCCAGTTTCTAATTTTACTAATTCTAATATCCTGTGAGACATAATCATCCTCCTACGTTAATTTTAGTCGTCCAACTTTTCTGGTTTGTAATGATTGTGCCATATATTTTAACAATTTCATTATTGTCCATACGTATCAAATGTCTAGCCCAGGCCAATCTATTCATTTTTATATACTTCACTAAATCGGGTTTCGTATACATAACTAACTGGCACTATCGAACCCGTAGGTTCATGGCAGCGCGGAAATAAGCTCTCCATACATACCTATCCTGCGCTAATGTTTTCCAATCATTCCCTGTATAATATACTTCACTCGAATCATAGTTAATGTTATTCTCCCACCTCATTCTTGGTCTACCAACTGGGCATTTTCCCTCTGATTTTCCTACAAGAAGCTTCCCTGCACGTCTTTCATTCCCCATTCGTGCCACATGTCCTGCCCATCGCAAGTAATGCATAATAGCACGTACTTCCAGAATTGAGCCTATGTTTAATTTCTTTATGCATCTCATTCCTATTTATGATTATTGTTCCTAGGTAATTGAATTCAGCCACTTCCTCAAAATTTCCCTCATTTGTCATTAGCTGTCCATTTCCATTATATATTTATATGTGTGACTATATATTTAGTTTTGATATTTACTTCCAGTCATATAAACATAATTCATACAATTAACAAATTCTCCTTCTTCTCCAAATATCACTTTCTTTCACAGCCCCAAAAATAGCTCTTAATATCTTTATTTCAAAAGTACCCAGATATTTCTCATCTGACTTTAAAAGAACCCAAGTTTCTGATGCATAATTATGTAATTACTGGTCTTATAGGGCTAAGAGTTTTATAAACCAGTAACTTAGTTTTCTGTAATAATAATAATAATAATAATAATAATAATATAATAATAATAATAATAATAATAATAATAATAATAATAATAATAATAATGCTTTATTTTAGCTGGCAGAGTTAAGGCCTTCTCTTCCACTCAACCAGCGAATAGCATATATCTTTATGGTCCAGACAATATGGTCCAGACAATATGGGCTGAAACTAAATGTAAACAAAACGCAAGCAATAATTATCGGACATCCAAGGCTATTACACCTCATAAACAATGGCAATATGCCGGCTGTCATATTAGATAATGAACAAATTCCTTATACCGACGTCGTTAAAAACTTGGGATTTTACTTAGATTCTAATTTAAAATGGCATGAGCAAGTAAAACAAACATCTAAAAGGATCTTCTCCATAATGCATTCCCTAAAGCGACTTAAACATTTTCTTCCTACAACTCTTAAAAGAATTTTAATCCAAACCTTAGTGATGCCGCATTTTGACTACTGTGGACGTTCTACCAACTGACACAAGTGACGGATTGTCGGACAAACTGCAGCATGTCCATAATATGTGTATCAGATTCATATTTAATGTTCGAAAATACGATCACATTTCTCCATTATTCCACGAATTGTCATGGCTACATCTAAAAGAGAGAAGAAAATCGCACTGTCTAATTCTCCTATTTAAGATCCTACATACCTCGATTCCCAATTATTTATCATCCCGTTTCCAGTATCTATCCTCAAACCATAACTTAAACACATGATCACAACATAGTCTCTTACTTAATATACCGCAATATAGGAAATCACATCACTCCATGTCATATACCATCTCCACTTCTCGCAACTGGAATTCCCTACCACAAGAAATACGGGGCTGCCGGACATTGGCATCTTTTAAAAGAAATCTAAATTTATATTTGCTCTAAACTCGACTTCATTATTATCCAGTGTAAGATATATATATTAATTGGTGTTTCCCGTATAATGTATCATATTTATATTATTATTATTATTATTATTATTATTATTATTATTACCGTATCATTATTGTTATTACCCTATAAAATGTTGTTTGTACATGACATTTACATTGCTACATTTATTGTATCTTTAACTGTTTATAATTAGTATAGTGTATATCTATATTTGTCGAATATTTATTTGTATTTGTGCTGGTTGAGTGGAAGAGAGGGTCTTATGGCCTTAACTCTGCCAGAATAAATAAAGTATTATTATTAGTAAAGTTATTAAAAAATTACATACTTATTACAATTTTAAGATATTAAAATTAAAATACAGCCTAAACAAAAGACAATGGTGATGTGATCTAATACTAGCTAATACTAACAAAAACATGGAATATAATAACATTAAAATAATATAAAATAAAGCAAGTGAAGCTTCCTAGATTATTATTTACAAAATGTTGAATATAGTTGTTATACAGTTAATGTTTTCAATAATAATTGAATGTGAGAATATAAAAAGGTAAACCGATCCCTCGCAGGCCTTAGATGTTCTTGGAGTAGTAGCAGGTTAAGGTCCCCACCTTGTCCCCACCATTTAGACAATCGACCCTAGGTGTCAACCGGGTTGTCAGCCCTGCTTAACGATGGGATTTAAGAACAACCGTCTGGTACTTATTTCCGTTAGAGACTGAATAGACACCAGGGCCATGGTAAAAGTTTAGCCAGTTTAAAAATTCTGACTCCATCGGGAATAAAATTCGCAATCTTCAGGCTAACAGATGTTAGTGTGAGAGGGATATATAACCGGAAAATATCTTCCATTGGAGGAATTTGAATCCTTTGGTTTCATATCACAGAATTGTATGGCACGTTTAACAATGCTCGGATATAAGAATATCCCTAGAAAAATTCTAACTAACAAGGGAATCATTGCACGTCAAAATCTACCTTGAAATTTCTTCTAGAGTAGCGTTGTGATGTACAAAGACCGTGTCCAAAGAAATATCTGCCGTTTTTAAATACAAGACACTAAAATCCAGCGCCAAATCTCTCATTAAAACTATAGGAAAGTAATACAACTCCTGTATTGGCAGAATGGAAAACCCTCACTACCCGCCGACCGCACCGTGTCCCGCCTCATTCCACTCTGTGCTCAACTCATGCAGGGGTGTACACATAGCAAAGAAAAAATAATGAGCGGACTCTTGACTCGAACATTTCAAGTTTTAACGTGCGATTCACACCAGTAAATTAATTGCACAGTAGAGTTACGATACGTTCCCTTCCTCCAATGAAGAGCATTCTTTTAAGCACAGTTAGCCAACGAACGCTTAGCTCAGTGCCTTATGGCTTGCTTCGTATGCAAAAGGTCACAGGTTCGATTCCCGATGAGGTTAAATGTTTTAATTGTTGCAATGCTTTTTGTTTTATTCTGTCTGTCCACTCTTAAAAAAACAACCATTTGAAAGTATTACTATTATTATTATTGTTGTTGTCCATCATCTAAGGGCTATTATTAGGCTGGACTTGACCTATATAAACTAAATATTTTAATTGAAGGATGAAACTTTTTACTCACCAATACGTAATAAATAGGGCTGAAAAAAAAGTATCAGTATCAGGATAGTTACTAATTTCTATACACATTGTTTACAAAATGCGTATCTTTGTTGAGCGTCTCCACCGGTCTCCACTGCCTACTCAGAGCAGAGAGTGTACTCTCCTCAGTAATAGACCTGTTCACATGACGTATGGTTGTATCAGAATACCGAAACAAAAATTGTGCAAAGATGAGTCCATTCCTATACAAAGACTGTACTAGAAATCTGTCCCGTGTAGCGCATGTCAACGTGCAGTTTGTGAACATAGCAGTGTAAGTACGATGCAGCCTAGCCTATAACCATTTTTTTTTCAGCCCTAGTAGTAAAAAAATAAATATATGAAGCTATATTATCTTTTATTACATACATTTTAGTATTATTATTAAAACGTGGTACTGCACACACAATTAAATTTATACCGGTAGCTAAATAGTGTTATAGAGTTTACGAAGGACGGAATATTACTTAATACTGTCTAAAGTGGTCGTAAATTACGTGGCTGGAATTAAATGTTATAGGGTGTATTTTGCGGAAATACAAATAAATAACAAGAAAAATCATTGTCGAGGGATTTGAAGCCTGGCTCTTACACATATTTTACTTTTCATAATTGGCTTAATGATATACGCTACTCGAACATCAGATACTAGTTGTCTTGTTTCTTTTACACTATGAACGAGAATTGAACTTTATTTGAAATGTCGCAATTTGAGTAATATTGTATACGTCGAATATCGTAAATATCTAGAAGCACATCTCCTTCACTGCTATTTAAGACGATTAAAACCAAATACAGCGTATTTAAAACAATTAGCAATGTGTTACCTTGTGAACTATAGCTTTAGCTCTTCAAGCATGTGCAGTGGGTCATAACAGGGACTGCGTTTTAAAGCCATTCTTTTTTTTTTTTGCAATCTTTTTTTTTTATGTAGCTTGCCTCTTTAAGAAAGAACTGATGTAATTTATAGAACATTTCTCGGGTTTGCTTACCCTAAACTTTATGCTGAGGAATTGTTCTAAAAAGCAAGAAAAGTACTAAATAGAAACACAATGTATTTAAAAAAAAAACTCGCAGTTTCATAAGTCATACAGCGATTATTTATATTATTTCTTTGTAAATTTATTTTTATTTAATGGCAATGAAATTCCAACCCAGGAGTTACATTGTGAATTGAAGAAAACCAGGGGAAAATCCTCAGTCAGGTTGGTTGCCCAGAATTTGAACACAAAATTTTATGAATACAAGTTCTAAACAGTACCGCTTGGCGCAACGTGCTCGGTATCCGCGTATATCATAGAATTAATGCTTCGTCCCATTACCATCAATTAAATTCAGATTTCAAAGTTCACATTATAAAGGTATAACAATAACAAGTACTATGAGTAGACTATGGACGTGTATTAAAATATTATTTCAAGAAAGAAAAAAAAACTAGAGTGATATGGAATTAGGGGAAGTCAGGATTTAGAGCAGGTCGTTCCACAACCGACAATTCATTTTGCATTACTCAGGTAATAGAAAAGAAAATGAAATATGGACAACCTCTGCATCTACTATTTGTAGATCTTGAGAAAGCATACGACAATGTTCCTATAGAGAAACTATGGATTGTTTTAAAACGTGTGGGAATTAAGACTATAATAATTAAAGCTATACAAAATTTATATGAAAATTGCATATCTAAAATTAAAATTGGCAGTATATTGTCACGTGGTTTTACGATAAATAAAGGCGTATGTCAAAGTTGTTGGCTATCACAGACTCTGTTTAAAATATATATATATATATATATATATATATATGACATATTAAAGAATTGGAGGAGAAAAAGGTTCAAGCATGGGAATTCTTCTTTCAAACAATAAAACTTTATAGAACTTACATTTTGCAGATGATCAATACTGTGGTCTCGGGGTAGCGTGCTGCCTTGTCACGCAGCGGGCCCGGGTTCGATCCCCGGTCGGGACAGTTTTTCTGGGTGAGGTTTTTCCTCACCTGTAAGACAAATGTCAGGAAAACTTTAAGGAAGGCCCAAACGGTCCCCGAAATCATATGGCCATCGCAATCATCATCATTCATATTCATCTTAGGTTAAGCTTAGGATTAGGGATTCTCCTGGCGCACCATCATCATCATCATCAACACCCATCATCGGGGCAACGTAACCCCGCCTTCCAGGCGCCCCAACATCAGAAGTGGGTTACAAGTACGCCATGTCAGGAGAGAAGCCAGGAATGTCGAAAGACAAACCTGGGGCATTTAAAAAAAAATATATTGTTAATTGCACAAGATTATGAAGATTTAGAATATATGACTAGAAAATTAATAGAAGGATGTGATAAATAGGGATTAATTCTGAACATGAAGAAAACAAAACATTTATCAATTGGTGAACCAGAACAAAATTTAATTTTGGAGACTGGAGAAACAATGAAATCTGGTAGTGAGATCACATATTTAGGAATTTAAATAAAAATGGAATTTATGAAGAAGAAATAAAAAATAAAAATAATAAAGGAAAATTTGTAATTGCTTGCTTGTGGGATAAAAATTTAAGTAATAAAAATAAAATGAATAGGCCTATATATCATACAATTGTTAAAAGCATCATTACTTATGGAACAGAACTTTGGCCATTAACAACGAAAACAAATAAGTATCTTTCAGCAATGAAAATAGATTTTATACGAAGGGTAGCAAGAATTTCAAGAAGAGAAAAAATTAGAAACTCAGTTATAAGGGAGAAAATGAAGATTGAAGACACTATTTTAGATAAGGAGAGGTAGGAAACATTTGATTTTATCATACATTAAACCTCATAGTGATTAATTCCTATAAAAGTTATATACTATTTTAGATTATACTAAAACTCAGCAATTAAGATGATACAGACATGTCCAGTGAATTGAAGAGGATCGGCTACCAAAATGTGTTTTGGAATAGAAATCTGAGGGAAGAAGAGGCAGAGGAATACCTAAAACCTCCTGGAGTTAGGGAATATATTTATACATGATGGAGAAACATCTACAACCAAGAGATTGGATGGACCGACAAAATTGGCTATTGGGAATCGGACGATGTCAAAGTCAAAGACATTAATCAACCGATGATCTATCTACCAAAGTTCACCATATAGATTTTAAGGCATTACCTTATTATTGAATTTTAAAAAATGTATATTGCCTACTTTGGATCACGCATAAATATTATTAAAGTCAATCAACAATGGCATACAATATGATAACTAAACATAACTATGACAAGTATTCAAAACGGCTGGCATATTAATGAAAATATTCAAGTAAGAAATGCTGTGGTAAAATCAAATGTTTCTTACCTCTCCTCATACAAATCTTCTATGTAGATCGCGATTTCGAGACCATAATGGTCTCATCTTCAGTACTATTATGGCGACTGATGTTATGTCAATCGGAAGAAGATCGACATAACATCAGTCGTCAAAATAGTACTGAAGATGAGACCGTTATGGTCTCGAAATCGCGATCTACTTAGAAGATTTGTATGAGGAGAGGTAAGAAACATTTGATTTTACCATAAATTAAACCTCATAGTGATTAATTCCTGTAAAAGTTAAATATACGTGACGACTCAAGTCTACATAGGAAACAAAGTTCTTCCGATCGACATAACATCAGTCGCCAAATAGTACTGAAGATGAGACCGTTATGGTCTCGAAATCACAATCTACTTAGAAGGTTTGTATGAGGAGAGGTAAGAAACATTTGATTTTACTATAAAATAAACATCATAGTGATTAATTCCTGTAAATGTTAAATAAAAAATGCTGTGGTATCAATCTCAAGCTATTCACTGAATGTACAAAGACAAAGAGATTATAATGAGAAATATTCAGATAATTAATGCATAATTATACAAGATTCATTTCTTATAATACACTAGAAACTATTAGGTTTATTATTTCTGATCACTCTGCCATCTATTAGCTAGAACTATATGGCACATGCCCTGCTCTCATCACTTCTGGAGTAAGTTTTTCTAGGCGTGGAATTCAGTAGGATTTCTACCTTAAAAGAGGATTTCAGTATATTCATTGCAAAAATATTGTCCTTCAGAAACATATGCCTCATCTAAATTTGTATGAAAATGGTGAAGATATTCACTGAAACATGCCTAGGTGAGAAACAGAAATGTGATGTGTGGACAAGGTGAGAAGACATCGTTTTTAACTAGACTGTCCTTTTTTCTCATGGTTTTCCTGGTGTCCCAAGGAATTTTTATAGGGATGCCATTTTTTTTAACTTGCAATAAATGGCTGTTTAATTCATGAGATTTAATTATTTTCAAGTATTCAAACCCATGATATGGCAGATTATTAATTTTAACAGTTTGTAATCATAAATAGGTTTTCAAGATGAGAAAATGCATTGAGATTCACAAGGCAAACCTCAGTTCTGTATATATCAGTGTTTTCACAATGATTCACTTGGTTATCACCAGATGGCATCCAATATTGTTATAAAGAATTTTACAATATTTTTTGAATAAACCTAAACTTTTTCAAAAATACAAGTTTTAGAACAATATTTCTACTATTGAAGGAACCCGTTCATGTTTAACAGGTTAAAAGGACCAAATATAAGGGTGCAATGAAAAAATACCAAGGAAGTCATTTTCCATGAAATCTAAAACACAAACTTTTTAATTATACAACGTACCTACTTTTTTTACCTATATGTCAAACTTTGAAGCTAAATAAACCCATGACTAAACTGTTTCTTTTGCTGTTTCACACTTCTAAAATATAGTCCTTTCCATGGATAATGTAATGGCACCTCGAGCTCTATTTCGAAAAATAGTGATTTTCCTGGTATAATAAGTGATACGTATGGGAAGCCAGATATAATAAGAACAGTTAAGTATTGTAGATTGCGATGGGCAGGAACAAGTGGCACATACGGGGGATGAAAGAGGTGCATGGAAACTTCTTGTAGGAAAACCAGAGGGAAAATGTCCAGTTAGAGATGGGAGAATAAAATTATTCATGAATTGAGAGAAGTACATTATACAGGGGATGATTGGAAAACATTAGCTCAGGATAGGGATGTATGGAGAGCTTATGTCCACAGCCATGAACCTACGAGTTCGATAGAGCCAGTGAGTTAGTTTTTAGTTAATTAGTGACTTACCTGGTTCTTTCCATGTACCTTTCATATGCTTGTACGTATGAAATAAATATAATTTATTGATGTTGTAAACATTAAAATTTCATTCATAAAACATTTATGTGCAATGCTTGCATTTTTTTTATTCAAGCATTTTGTCCTGTTTTATGACAAATTTTGAAAAATGTCCTTTTTTTTAAGTTTATAAATCTGGTTACATTAAGTGAAGTGTATATCTCTTAACACAATCGCTTCAAAAGACGAGGTAGACTCGCCGGCAGTTAAATAGCCTTCAACTCAGAAGACGAGGTACGCTTGCTTAATTCTACTGTTATATATTTTATAATATTTTGTACATCCTTTGGCAGGGTAATCTTCTGTTAACATTTATGAAAATAGAGGAATGTGTTTTGGCTTTCACCCTTATTGTGATCACAATTACCGTTATCTTTTGCTTGTTTTGAATGTCTGAATATAGACAATATCATTTACAGTAACTTAAATTCGGTTTCTGAGGAAATGTAGTGAGCATTTAAACCTGAAATGAATGGGTTAAATTATTTTGATTTATTACAAATACTGTATTGGTTATGTGATTTTCAGTTGTATGTCATTATTTATTGTAGAAATTTTAAACAGTTATATTTATATGCAAATAATATAGATCTCATTAAATATATTAAATTTCCAATGAGACCATATGTTTCTGAATGGTTCTGCAACATGATTTCACCTATAATTGATTATGACTACATGCACACATATAACAAACAAGTAATATTATGTGTCAAGTGTGGCCGTCTCTCTTACCTAGATGTACTTCTAATTACCAAATGAACCTGGATAAATAAGAATTTGTAGATAAGTACACCATCACAAGATCCTCTATAGCAAATTACATAGTTCCTTTATCTATAAACATTTTCCACAAGGTTAATTTTTAAGTTGGAGACACAAAGATTGCTAGAATGTGTAGCATTAACTATTGTGTAGCAAAACTATTATGTAGTTTTCTCCATTCACCTGTCTGTTCATCTCTTTTTGGCCCAAAAAATTTCCTAAGAACTTTATTCTCAATTACTTGTAATGTTCTTTCCTCCCTTAAAGTAAAAGTCCATGTTTCGCATCCATATAACTGGGAGAATAACTGATTTAAAATTTTCAGTTTAACATTTTTTGGAAGGAGTTGGGGCAACAAAAGTCCCTGTAATATGTAATAGCACTCATTTCCAGATTTCAGCCTATGTTTAATTTTTTTGTGCATCTCAATCCTATTTGTAATTACTAGAGCGAGGAATTATATGAAGAAAATGATACCAGAATATGAAAATGATGACACAAAAATATTATGAAGCTACTATTTTCTAAACTTTTACTTACATTTACATGCACAGGTCCTTTATAACTTATAAATGTACATACCAGCACAAAAATGAGACAAACAGGCCTTATTTGTGGCTCAAGATATGAAGATGTTCTCTGTATTTTCATTTTAATTAGCCTTTTTAATTATTTCTGGCCCAATATAAAATATCATGTTCATGATTTGAAGCAATTTTCATGGCTCACGACATACCATAGTTGTTTCAGGAATCAACCTACTAACTGGAATGTTGTGGGTTCGAGTCTTGTTGGAGGTCAGGATTTTTAGCTGGACCAAACCTTCTGGTGGCATCCTGGCCCTGGGGTCAACTTAGCTCCTAACGTAAATAATGAGTATCAGACGCAGCATGTTCTGGGGGTAAAGGCGGCCATCATAAAGGGGCAACATCCCGGTGAATGACAAGCCAATTATCTAGAAAGATTATGTTGTATGATTTCTCTTTATTTTGTATGAAGATATTTTAATTCCAGTATATGCAAATATAACAATAACATTAAATTTGACTAAACACTATTTTACCCATCTACAACGAGAAGCCATCGAAATATTCAAACATAAAAACAGTTTCAACAGAAAAGAAGAATCATTAAAAGTCAACAAAGTATGGATACCGGTTCTAAAAAACGCAAAATGTAAACCTCTACAAGCACAGTCGACTAGACTATCAAACAGCAATCTCAGTGGAACAATGGAAGTCCCTACCGCTGACCAATCAGAAGACAGATATAACGTACAGTCGACTAGACCATCAAACAGCAATCTCATTGGAGCAATGGAAGTCCCTAACGCTGACCAATCAGAAGGCAGATACAACTTACGAACACATCACGGTGAACGTATAAATAAGACAGACAGCGGACAGAATTGCCAGCCATCATTCTTCGCCTTGGTTCCCTATTGAGCTGACATCGTATTGATTTTCTACTAAACTCCAGTGACGTCATTGAAAACAATAGCACAGCGTACATCGTTCAAAGACGCTACAGCAGTGCCCTCTGTTTCTCACGGCCTTCTGGACTACTAGTAAACATCAAAACACTTTCCTTCCAGCGTTTCAGCGCTGATTCATTTTTTTTTCTGTGCTAGTGAAACATATAAATAAATAGTGTCGTTTAGTGTTCTGTGAAAACCCGGTGAGGCTCTGGTAGCTAATACCCCTCTGAGCATACGCTCAGTGCGAGTGTTATCAGGTGTGGTTTAGCCACTGCATTAATAACTCTTCTACAAACTGTGAGTATTAGTGTTAAGCCCATATCTATTTGGTGTAAGTGTTCAGTGTCTAGTGCATTAAAACAAGCCATTGGACTAAGTCTTGGCGAGTCCAAGCAACATGGCGACCAGCTGTGAAACCAGTGATATGGAAGTGGTGGAAGAGGTGCGGGACTACAGCCCGCTTGAAATCTGGGAAATAGCTTCAAATCAATTTGAAGCGTATATAAAGAAACAAAATTTCAAACCAGATTCCAAATTTGCCACAGTTGCAAATAAAATTCAAGGCACTTTCTGGATCATTTCAAGTTATTTGCAAACATACCCAGAGTTCGAGCGGTCTGACACAGCCTTGGATATGACGCGGAATTACTCTGATGCATTAAGTCAACTAAAAGGAAAATCTAATGACAAAACTCAATATCTAGAAAATATTCTAAATGCTGTACAGAAGATGGCTATGGACGTTCAAACCACTTGTTTCCTAACATATGGTGAAGAACGCACAGAGTCATCAAGTGAACATAAAAAACGAAATGAAAACCAATACGAAACACCAGAAAAGAAAATGAGGAAAACAATCAAATCCCAGTAAAAAGGTACCAACCGTGTCATATTCACAGGAAGTGTCAGTTTCAAACACTTATTCCATATTGGCTAATATGAATGAAACTGACAAACGTCCCGCATCTCAAGCTGGACCATCAAAAGAGGCTAGGGCTCCTACTGCTACAACAAATTCGCAGCCCACTGGTGTGCTACCACCTAAAAAAGAACCAAGACCGCCCCCAATTACAGTTATTGGGCAAGCTGATGCCTTCAAAATGAATAAAGAAATCACTTCAACTTAGTGGAGATCTCAAAGTAGTTAGCATGCCAGAAGGTCTGCGATACTACGCCACCTCAGTGGCAGATCATAAGTTACTCAAAGAATATTTTTCTGCTGTAGGTAAACAGCACTACACCTATATAATGAAGCAAGATCTGCCACTGAGGGTGGTATTAAAACGACTTCCAGCCAGTACATCAAAAGATGATATATTCGAAGAGCTTCAATCTCTTAAATACCCTATCAAGACAGTAAAACAAATTTCAAAAAAGAAAACGAAAAACTAGTACCACTTCCTATCTTTATATTGGAACTCGACAATAATGATTCCGGTCGAGAAATATTCAACCTCACAAAACTCAACTATATGATTGTAGCAGTGGAGCCTTATAGACCCCGATCAGGGCTAAAGCAGTGCTTCAACTGTCAACGTTTTAATCATACATTTACAGGGTGTAGCCTGACGCCCAAGTGCGTAGTTTGCGCAGAACCCCATAATCACAGTAAATGCCCTGTCAAGCAAGAAGCTTTGACCGACAAATCAAAACTAAAATGTGCAAATTGTGGAGCGTCAGGTCACCCTGCCTCATACAGAGAATGTCCATCATACGTTGCAGCAAAAGCTGCCTTTCTGAAACGTACAGAAAATAATACAAATTCAAAACAGCAAAACATTCAACGCAGAACTTTTTCTTCAAAATCAATCAATCCAAATATTTCCTTCAGCCAAGCAACTGGCCAGCCAAATTTTCAATCACAAAGCACTGCTAAAAGCCAGAATAGACAAGCCTCTCAACTCATCATCACTCATCACTTTGTGACAGCTATTGGTGCTGTCCAGTGTGCCTTTCCTGGGACTTGTGTTTGTCCCTTGTAGGCGAATTCGCGTGTGTATTCTGTATTGGGTTCAGCTGGTATACCCTAGCCTACACGGCGATTTTATGGGGATTTATTTTATTGTTTGAGTAGTGTGAGATTTATATGGATATTGTTGCCAAGGCGAATAGATCTCGCTTGATTGGGGCATCGGAAACCGTGTCGCTGAAGAGCTTGGCTCGATTCAGGACCGGAATGAGCCACGCCACTCTGCGCTCATCATTCTGACCTTGGTTGCTACATGCTAAGTACTATGGATTATTTATTTGGTCGAATATGTTTCTATGTGTAGTACGCCATTGTGGAAGGTGTCCTATATTGCGTACTATTGGGTTTTCATGATTATTTATGTTTTGAAACATGGTGGTGACCCTTTCTGATATGATAGTATCAATATATGGCACCCTCGTGGCCTCGTGCATCTCTGTTATCCTTGTGTAACGCGGGGCCGAAAGTATGATTTTTAGACACTTGTTTTGCAGTATCTGTAGTTTTCTTCTTGTGGCATTTCGCAAGGATACTCAGAGATTCACAGCCGTACAATAGCATACTACGGATCACAGCCACATATAATGTGAGCTTGATCCTACGGGAGAGTGACGGCGACTTGAAAAACGGATATAATATCGCTATGCCTTGATGGGCTCTGGTTATTATATGATCAACATGGGCTCTAAATGTAAGCCTTTTATCCAATATTAGGCCTAAATATCTGACAGAAGTTTCTACTGGCAGAGGTTGTACACCCATAGTGAGCTGGATTGGACATGGAAAGTTCGATTTGGAAAACAGGACGACTTGCGTTTTCCCAGCATTTAGTTTAATGTTCCAGGAGCAAAACCATTCATATATTATGGTTATTGCTCGCTGGAATGTTGCAAGTCTGTGAGGAATGGATTTAAGTTTGGATTGCATGAATAGACAAGTGTCATCAGCAAAGGAAGCTATTTGGAGTGATGGAGGTGAAGGTAGGTCAGAGACATATAGGGAGTACAATAAGGGTGAAAGGACAGCTCCTTGTGGAACTCCTGCCAGTATGGGCTTCGTATCAGATTTATTTCCACTCACTGAGACATAGAAGGTTCTATTTCTCAGATAAGTGGAGATTATTTTGACTAAATTTGGATTAATTTGGAATTGTATCAGCTTATATATCAATCCGTTTATCCAAGTTGTGTCAAAAGCTTTCTCAATGTCGAGGAAGACTGCTATTGTACTACGCTTGGCGTTGAAACCAGTGACTATTTGGTCTATAAGCCTCGCCAGTTGCAGCGGTGTGCTGTGTGAATTTCGAAATCCAAATTGATGGTTGGGTAATAGTTCTTTGTTTGAGACTTCAATTTTTAGTTTGGCCAAAAGTAGTTTTTCTAGGATTTTTCCCAGAACTGGTAGAAGGCTTATTGGACGCAAATTGTCTGGATTACTTGGATTTTTTCCTGGTTTCGGTAGCACAATAACTTTAGCCATCTTCCAAGTTGCAGGGAAGTGATTAAATTGGATACAGTATTTAAGGATAGTAAGGAGTCGAAGTAGCGCTTTGCGCGGGAGATGCTTTAAGGCTAGGTTACTTATACGATCATGTCCAGGTGCACTTGAAGTGCGAAGGGCCTGGACGTGAATGCGTAGGTCAGCGAGGTGGATGTCAGGTCTTTCATTTGGGTAGGGAGCAGCTAGGAAGGTGTCTACTCTATTATTGACTTCAGCTTCATGAACTGGCGACGTTAACTCTTGTGGTCTGAATCGATTTGCGAAATTTTCCGCGAGAACTTGTGCTTGATCATAAGGATGATAAGCCCAAGTTCCATTGTTCTCAATTGCAGTCGGTTTAGAAGGTCCGCGGTTTAATTTAATTCTTTTTATAATCTCCCAAGGCGGAGTTTTTTGAGCATTGAAATTGGATAGGGAATTTTCCCATTGCGTAATTTTGTGATCTCGCAGTCTTTCTTTGACCAGTCGAGCATAGTAATTGTACTCCTGTTTCATTTGGTGGGTGTCCATAGAGTCTGTACTGTTTGAGGGCTCGTCGCTTATGCTCTAGGTAGTCAAGAAGTGTTTGATCTGTTTGATTTGGACGTGTAGTGTTGTTTCTTGTTGTAGTTATGTCGAGGGCTGTTTGAATAGAAGCCTGGAAGTCATTTATAGAAGTCTCAAGTTCTTCAGTGGAGTTTACTCTTAATCGAGGATTAATCCACTGTGAAAGGAGTCTTGAATAACGATTCCAGTCTGTATTCATTGTGTGAGATCGGAACGGGGGCTGAAGTATGAATCTAGTAGTGAGCTTAAACATGATAGGGACGTGGTCTGAGTTTAGCTCACCAGGCAGTGTATCTATGTGAGGGGAGATGGTAATGTTTTTCAAAAGTGCGATATCTAGAATGTCGGAGCATAAGCCTTGTTGAGTGTTTCTAAAGAAGGTGTGTTCCCTTGGTGCTGAGATTTCGATGTTGTGGGTATTACAGAAGTGTTGTAATACCACACCTGAAGCATTGGGTACTCTACAGTTCCATGCGCGATGCTTTGCATTGAAATCGCCTGCCAGTAGGTACCGGGGCGAGATCGATGCAAGTATGTGCATGTCATGTCGAGTGAGGGGCCTAAGTGGAGATTTATATATGGAAGCTATGAATATATTCATGTGTTGTGTGATTGGAAGTATAATGCCAGTGGCTTCTATGAAGTGAAGCCCTGGGACAGAAATGTGTCTGTGGGATATGGATTTTCGGATGCAGATTGCAGTGCCACCAAGGGGGGCATTTAGGCGATCTGTGCGATAAGTGTAGTAATCAGCGAGTCGGAATTTATCCTTTGGTTTCAGATGCGTCTCGCTGATTAAAAGTATGTCTATGTTGTGTGTATGAAGTACAATTTCCAATTCATGGACCTGTGAGGCAATACCATTGGCATTAAATGCCATGACATTAAGAAATTGTCCCTGAGCGTGTCTATACATCGTTTAAAACATATCGACCACATTTGGCTGAGGAACATCATTCGTTCCATGGGATTTTTAATAGTACTTAGCATGGGTGTGACGCTTTGTACCAAGCTTTGTAAATTAGGAGTGACCGCTGGTGCCTGAACTGAAGCAATGCGTTCTTGTATGCTGGTTTTCGGGGCTTGATTTTTGCCAGAGTTTACTGCAGCACTGAAGGAGGTTTGGGGGTTGATTTTCTTACTAGTAAAAGTGCGTGCAGTTACTGTCTTATTTTGTTTTGGTTCCCTATTTCTGAGGTAGGCCTGTTGAGCCTCTTCAAATTTAGGGCATTTCCTGAAGGATGCAGGGTGTCCTGATTCTCCGCAATTTGCACATTTGAGTTTGCTAGTGTCGATTCGTGCTTCCTCACGAACTGGGCATTGTTTGTGACTATGTTCCTTGGCGCATATAACGCATCTAGGAGTCAGGTTGCACCCTGCAAAGGTATGGTTAAATCTCTGGCATTTAAAGCATTGCTTCAGGCCAGAGCGTGGTCTATATGGTTCAAATGAGACCACAGTGCAGTAAAGTTTTTCCAGGTGATAGATCTCTTTGGATCTTTCATTGTTGGCAAGTTCAACAATGTACAATGGGTACTTATATATGGACCCGTCCTCTAGTTTTTTTGTCACTTGCTTGATGCCTTTAACTTCAAAGTCCAATTCAGTTAATTCGGTTTTTATATCCTCTGTATCTACATTCGAGGGCAGCCGTTTGAGCATGACCCTTAGGGGAAGGTCTTTTTTCAATTGGAAGGTGTAGTATTGCCTTCCAATCGAGTCAAAGTACTTTATTACTACACTGTGGTCTTCCTGTGTGCTAGTATAATATCTTAGACCTTCATGTGTACTAACAACTTTAAGGTCTTTTTTCACTAACATTTTTAGTGCCCTGTAAATTTTGACTAGGTCAGTGTGACCTATGAGTGTTACAGGCGGTGGCCTGGTTTCTTTCTTTGGAATATTATTGTTGATTTTTACACTAGAAGTGTCCAGATCTTGGTGGCTCTTCACGTGTGTTATCTGTTGTTGTGGTGTGTGAGGATGGTTTCTCTCTATGTGAGAGGCCATTTTCCTCGTGTGTTTCTGTAGCTGATGATACTTGTGTTACATCCTTACCTGTGGTTGGTTTCTCTTTTTGTGTTGTTAGAGCCACCAATATTTGTTTTCTTTGTGTATTTTTTCTCCTCGCTTGGTACAATGTGCATGGAGGGCCCAGAAATTTCCTCATCGCTTGACAATATAGAGAATTTATTGTACAGCTCAAGCGGTGAGGTATCAGCACTGGCTGAAGTTTGCCTTGGCACTTTTGGGTCTTTAGGATAGTCTTTATTTTTACGTTTAATGATTTTTTTGGTTTGGAATTATTAGTTAATTCAGGGAATTCCTTGTCGACATTTGAGTTGATTTGAATTGCCGTGGGTTTTGGAATTTCTTTGATTTTCGTAGGTACATTTTTGCGACGTTTTGACATACATTCATTTTGAATTTCTAGATAAGTATCTTTCACTATGTTTTCTACGGTTTCTAGATAGTAATCTAGATCTCTAGTTGCAACGTTTAATTCATCAATTTGGTTTCTACATTGATAGGCAAGATCTTCAGCCAGTTGCGAAATAGCAAAATCTGGATAGATGTCTAGGAAGTTCATTATGAGTATTAAAATACCTCTAATTTCAGTGGCTGTTTTGAGGTATTTTGATTTAGGATGCAAGCCTTTATTGTCTATTAAACATTCAAAATCTCTCAGAACATCTCCCCAGATTTCATCTACTTTCTGGCGGCCCTCGTCAATATCCATATTTTCCTCATGCAAATTACTCATGCTTGGAATGTTGCTTGCCATTGCAAGACTTAGTTCAGACACTTATATACTATAGGCAAGTACACGACTTACCAGCGTGTAATTTCACAGCAATGACACTATCACTGATTTGAATTTGTACGTATACCAGCTAAAATTTAACACCGAATACACGGGAACGGTGTCTTTTTCACTTGGCCCTTTTGGGCCCACACTTTTGGGGCGTAACGGATTTGTAATCACGTAAGCACACTGAACAACACTTTAATTATACTGCCACAAGCACTTCGACTTCTTTGTTTGCAGCAGCCACTGAAGGCCACGTAGTGACCGTTCTCTATGGGGTTCCGCAGCGAAGTGCCTCTCAACTCCCTCTATCAAGTCAGGGACGCGAACTTCTCAATAACTTAGAGCCATTATTAGCTCAATTACAATCTCCAATGGAGAAGTTTGCGTTCATGACAAATCTAGTAAATATGTGTTTCGGTGAATATGTGTAGGTTCCATACCGGAAGCTTTCTCAATGTTGCGGCTTTTAATGCCAATGGTGTACTTAAACAGATTCGAGAGCTTATTACTTTTATACAAGAGAGAGATATTGACATTCTTCTTCTGAATGAAACTTTTTTTGAAACCAGGTAACAAATTCAAAATTCCGAATTATTGTATATATAGAAACGACAGATTGAATGGTCCCCTTGGAGGTACAGCAATTTGTATTAAACAAACCATTGGCCACAGAGTGGCCCCTACACCCAGGCTTCAATTTATTGAAGCAACAGCCATATTCTTGCCAATTTCAGACCGCGAATCAATTTATATAGTTTCTATTTACAAATCACCTACCAGACTCCTAACGAGGTACGACCTAAACGCTCTCACTTCCGTCTCCCCTAACTACTTGTTAGCGGGAGACTTCAATAGTAAACATCTTCTTTGGAATTGTCGTACCCAAAATGGATCTGGTGTGATACTCCAAAATTTTTGTCAGCATCATAACATAGAAATTTCCGCTCCAAGGAACATACATACTTTAGAAACACACATGTTGGCTTTCGATCAGATATACTGGATATAGTTCTCTCGAAGAATGTACCTATCTCTCCACACGTCACCACAATTACAGACGTACTTAACTCAGATCACAGTCCTATACTCTTTAAAATCAGTCCCACATTTTTGTTGTCCTCGCCCCCAAACATGTATTATGATCACACTGATTGGCAGAGTTACACACACATGCTTAACCAATGGGTTAAGCCGACACTTTCTGTCCAATCAACAGAACAAATAGAACACGCTGTCCTTAGTTTACAGGCTAGTATACAAACGGCCATTACACTATCTACAACACAAACAAACAAAAATGCAAATACAAAACCATACGATCCTACACTCCATAATTATTTAACTGAGAAGAAACGATATCTCAGATTATACCGTACTTTTGGCGCACCCCAACACAAACAACTTTACAATCGCTATGCTCATTTGGTGCGAAACCGATTAGAAGAAATGCGAAATGCTGAATGGGATTCTTCCCTTCAGCGTTTCACAGATGCTAAAACTCCTCCGTGGGAGATATTAAAAAGAATTAGAAGGAGTCAAGCTCCGCCTCCTCCATCAGCTATATTTTATGACGGAGATTGGGCTTACCTCCCACGGGAGAAAGCCCAATCTCTCTCTAAACACCTAGAATCAAGGTTTCGCCCACATGAGCTCACCACACCGGCTCACGAAGCTGAAGTATACCATACAGTAAGTACTTTTCTTGAGAGACCTATCCCTCTCACCCTTCCTGATATACGGCTTTCAGAATTGAAAGCCGTAATCCATAATCTACCTTCCAAACGTGCCCCCGGTCATGACCGGGTACCATATTTGGCGGTAAAATATTTACCGCTAAAAGCCCTTCTCCTATTCCTTCAAATAGCTAAACTTTGTCTCAAGTACCAGTACTTCCCTGAGGTCTGGAAAAAAACCAAAGTTGTAGCTATACCAAAGCCTGGTAAAGATCCAACCAACCCAGGCAACTTAAGGCCAATCAGTCTTCTACCTGTGCTGGGGGAAAGTTATGGAGAAACTCATTTTGGCAAGACTAAAAAGAGAGGTGGTAGAGAGAAACCTTATTCCTACACACCAATTTGGCTTTAGAAAAACACATAGTACTCCGCTCCAGCTTGCTCGACTGGTTGACCAAGTTGTTACGGGATTCAACAACAAGAGAAGTACTTTGGCAGTGTTCCTCGATATTGAGAAGGCATTCGATACGACTTGGATAAATGGACTATTATACAAATTAATCAAATTTCGGCTGATTTAATTAAAATTATAGCTAAATACCTAACTAACCGACACTTTTATGTGTCGGTTAGTGGGTATAATTCTGACTGCAAGCCACTCTTGGCGGGAGTTCCTCAAGGTGCAGTCCTCTCTCCGATTCTGTACACTCTCTATGTATCAGACATCCCTAATTTTAACCGTATTAACCTAGCATCCTTTGCTGATGATACTTGTTTGTATCTTCAGGCTCCATTCCGTCTATTACCTCGACGCGTCCCAATAATCCAGTCCGCCTTAAATTCCTACCATTCCTGGTTTGGTCTATGGAACATTAAGCTCAATTTTTTTAATACACATGTGATCTTCTTGGTGATATAATATTAAAATATATATGTAGTCAATATGCCCATTTCACCAATTAATGTTTTAAAATGGTCAACAAGTTTCTACAGCCAAGCTGTCATTCTCAAGACCAGATATTAAATATCTGGTCTTGAGAATGACAGCTTGGCTTTGTAGAAACTTGTTGACCATTTTAAAACATTAATTGGTGAAATGGGCATATTGACTACATATATATTTTAATAATTAAGCTCAATGTTAACAAAACAAAAGCTGTTTTGTTTTCAAAGACTAGTAGACCAAACCAAATCCAACTCACCTTGGGAACTCATCACTTTCGACCAGAGCCTTCAGTCAAGTATCTTGGAATCCATCTGGATTCCAAGCTTACGTTCAAAATTCATATTCGGCATCTTATTCATAAATCAAATGCTGCAATTGCCTTACTTTATCCATTTTTCAAGTCACCTACACTATCCTCTCGGATCAAGCTGATTCTTTACACAGCTGTGATCCGAAGCATGTTGCTGTATGGTTGTGAAGCCTGGAGCATCCTCGCTGGATGTCACAAAAAGAAAGTCCAAATAATTCAGAATAAATGTTTCAAAATTATTTTCTCGGCACCAATGTACACGAGGATCGCAGAGCTTCACAACCAAGCACAGATGCCGTATATTGCGACTACGATTGAAGAACGTGTGGACAAAATGTTCCAACTAATCCAAAATCATACAAATCCAATTGTTCGCAATATAGGGCATCTAATACAGCGACGTGCAATTCACCGGAACATATTTGCTAGACTTTGATGGTCCAGCTAATGAAATGAGTGCTGTATGACAGCTAAAGTAGTGTGGCTCATTCCGCTCGGTCGGCTTTTCGGACTCTCTGCTTGTCCGGCCGAGTGGTATACGATGCCCTGCTTTAGTAGGATTACACCTCATTTCACCATCTTCCTTTTACAATTTTTTTTTATAAACTGAACACAAACGCCGCTAGATATAGTGGGTTAAGTGGTTAAACTCCATCTAGATAATCACTATGGTATTTGCTGCCAGGGAGCCGCAACTGGTTCTAGTGCAGCGCACTGGGCGATGATAGACATTGCCAAACAACAGAATTGCCAGTCTCAAGACACCCTTGAGGATGCCAGACGCAGTCTCTGGCGAAACGTCGGGGAACTACAAGCCTCACGACCACGGCCTACAGCCCGAAAATCTTCTTCAAGACCATCATTAAATTTGATTGCTTCAGAGCACAAGTAGACCAAGTCCAGTATGTCATATTTGGAGAAACAATATGTTAAAAGTTATTAATCCACAATTGATTATAGGGATTGTTTCAGAACTATCTTTGCAATTATAGTACGATTTGATCAACTAAGAACATGGTGAAATAGAGTTAAAATTATTTTAATGTTAGTTTTTTTTTCAAGAAATGGGCCTAGCACAGTGTCTAGTCTTGGTCTACTTGTACTTTGAACAATCCACTTATCTATTATGTTCGTAATACACAAAAGTTTCGGATATGCTATCCTTCGGGTAGCACGAAAATTTTTCTAAGTTCTATAGAATCGCAGTGCGAATGCGCTAGTGCTCCAATTATCCCACGTAGATAAATGCAACCTCCAGCAGTTGGCGGTATCTGTATGAGAAATCAGTATGACCAACATTGACACAATAATCCCAGATGAAGCCACAACTGTTCACCATCACCTTCCCTGTCCATTCCAGTTTACGAATCAACTTTGCAGTGTGAAGTGTGTTGCCGGTGTAAATTAGAAGTGTAAAGTGTGTTCCTGGTTATAAAACGAAATTCATGTAATAATGCCTAGATTCATCAGCCTGATAGATTTAGCCGTAACTCTAGATCTATTTGATCGTAAAGAATGTATTAAATTCCTGTTCGATGAAGGGCTTTTAAGAACAAGAATGGAGTTCCCTGAATGCAATGCTCGCCTCACTCCGGTAAATAGGCGGAGCAAGTTATACCCAATATTCAATTGTAGAAGAGGACACCCGGAATTCTTCCAGTCGGTCACGAAAGGAACTTGGTTCGAGAAATGCAAAATGCATCCTTTCCAAGTTATTTGCTTAGTTCATTCATTTGCGCATAAATTTACGTATAATCAGACAATTATGCAGTGTACTATCGGGAACAGAAGCGTATCTCCACGCACAGTAGCTGATTGGTTCAGTTACTGTCGAGAAGTATGTTTATTATCTATGGAGAATAAATACGCAAATCGTGGCAAAATTGGAGGTCCAGGGCATATTGTCCAAATAGACGAGTGCAAAATTGGTAGGAGGAAATTTGAACGAGGGCGTGTAGTTGAAGGAACCTGGATTTTGGGCATGATCGATATCCAAAGTAAAGAGGTAAGATTGGAAATTTGCCCAAACAATAATAGAGATGCTGTTACCTTATTTAATTTGATAGCAAAGCATGTTCATATTGATAGCACTATTCACACAGATTGCTGGAGAGGTTATAATGGGTTACTGGGTGGTGGTTTTGCCGCCCACTTAACAGTAAACCATTCGCAAAATTTTGTGGATCCTTTTACAAATGCTCACACGGATAACATAGAGTCCTTTTGGCGGACTCTACGACGCAGACTATCTAGGGAAGGGATCAAACGCGATGTGATGGGCATACATATCGCGGAATATTTATGGCACTTCGACTGTAAAAATCGTAATGCGGATCCTTTCCAAGAACTCATTGAAGATATTAAAGTGGTTTACCAGCAACACAAAATTTCATGAAGCAAATATAGACTGTAAATGTACGCTATGCGAAAAATCGTGTGACCGATATCACATTGAGCTATGCACAAAAAGAACAAAGACAATGTGTGGATATGCAAATATGTAAATTTAAAATGTATTCTACTTTAATCCTGGCTATTTGGCTGCAATAAAATTATTAATTAATTACCGTATAGTTTAGTTTCATTTTAGTTAATATGTTCTAAGTTATTTAATAAGTTTCATTTTAGTTAATATGTTCTATGTGTTCTAATTTTTTTAATATAACTTGTATGTTTTATAAAAATAAATTGTATGTGTGTGGTTTTTAAATATTTTTAAAATGTAACCATTCAACCAATGTCCAACATCTGGTGTATTTTGTGTTGTTGATGGTGGCAACGTTGGAACAACAAAGGAAGTGGAGGGAAAATGACAAATAGTAGGAAGTAAGCAATGTAGCACGACCGTGTTTTACGCAAATATATAAATATGAAGAAAAAAACTCGTTGGAACATTGGAAGATGTTTTAAAATGTGTTTAAAATTGTTGCAAAATGTTTTAAAACGTGTTTAGTGCATCAGTGGAATAAGATATTAAATTGAAAAATTTTTGCGACCTGAAGTGTACAACAGCCGAAGTTTCTTCTATATTCTATAGTAAACTCTAACATTTGTCTGTTGTTCTGTACAATGAAAAAGTGCACTCTGCATCACATTATGTTATGCATGTATCATGCTATGTTTGGTAGTTTGATATAAGTGAGATCAATGTTGGCCTTACCTACAAGAACTTCACTAATTTCAAAAAGCACTGCTTCACGTTTAGGAGCAACAGTCTTTCCTACAATTAAATGGTGCAATCCACTCACAAAGTAAGGACTGCTCTTAGGTAGCAAGAAGGAACTAGCTGCTACCTGACTAGAAGGGTAGGAGGTTATTGTTCTTACATTTTTGTTCTGCTTATTCATCTAGGGTCATGTTCTTGTAGGGATGTAATTTCAGACAAATACCTTGTCATTCCATATATCCTCATCCAATTATTTACTTTTATCAAATTTATTTACCTTGTTCAGTATGGGACACTAAAGAATTTCACTTGCCTACCTTATTAGATTACATTGTCAAAACATTTCACAAATAGTCATTTCAAAAATGTTTTTAACAAATTTCTAGAAATGTTATTGAAAAATATCAGAAGTTCAAAGTTCAAAAATATGAAGCAATATGAAATTTTCACTAAAATATGAACATTTTGCCAAAATATTATGAAATGAGAGCTATGCCGGCGGTAGCATTGCTGCCGATAGGGTTACCCATGCCGGACTGGTTGAAGGTGATAAGCCAGACGAAAAAAGTACCTTGGGCAAAAGAGTGATGATCTTTCACCGTACAAATACAACCGTCAAGAAATGCGGACATGGGTTCATCTGGGGTAAAATTTTCCGGAAGTCAAATAGTCCCCCATTCGGTTCTCCGGGCGGGGACTACTTCAGGGATCCCATGCCAAAGGCTCAAACACAGGTAAAACACTAAGAAATTAGGACTGGAAGTAAATATCAGTAAAACTAAATATATGGTCACACGTAGAAATTCAGTATATAATGGAAATGGACAGCTAATGACAAATGAGGGAAATTTTGAGGAAGTGGGTGAATTCAAATACCTAGGATCAATAATCACAAATAGGAATGAGATGCACAAAGAAATTAAACATAGGCTCAATTCTGGAAATGCATGCTATTATGCATTGCAGAGACTTTTGATGTCCCAACTCCTTTCAAAAAACGTTAAGCTGAAAATATATAAAACTATTATTCTACCAGTTATATTATATGGGTGCGAAACATGGACTCTTACTTTAAGGGAGGAAAGGAGATTACGGTCGAATGTTTGAACGCATTAGACAGTAAAAGACGTTCTCTGCTGATAAAGTTTTATTCAAACACATTTTTCTTACTCAGAAATCTATTCACGCGGTAATAATTGTAAAGCTACCTGACAAGGTACCTTAAGATCGTAGCTCAAGATATAAACTTATGTGAAAATCCCGAAGGGAACCGATGGTAACCGATGTAGTTTGAAACTTATCCAAGATGTCGGACCTTGAAGACTTCGATCATGTTTTCGGTATACGCGGAGAAGAGGAATTTGATAGAGTCTACCAAAGAATTCAACTGGAAGAACAGGAGAATCGGCGTAATACTGCGCGTCGCAGACGTGTTTGTATACGGTATTATTTGCGGGATGCAAGCATAAATGCATTCCTCTATAGCAGACGAAAATAACGGTAGTCGAAAACGTCAACATTCATGCATGACCGGTTAAGGCGGCCGTTATTAATTCGATCTCAGCTCACCAGTGATTGGAAGTAATTTGAGTAGAGACTAATGTATTTGCATACGACCCGTAGGAAAATTTTTGGACCAAAGAGAGATGAACAGACAGGTGAATGGAGAAGACTACATAACAATGAACTACATGGTCTTTATAGGAAGCCAGATATAATAAGAACAGTTAAGTCTCGTAGACTGCGATGGGCAGGACATGTTGCGCATATGGGGAATGAAAGACGTGCATGGAAACTTCTTGTAGGAAAGCCAGAAGGAAAACGCCCAGTTGGTAGACCAAGAATGAGGTGGGAGAACAACATTAACTATGATTTGAGGGAAGTAGATTATACAGGGAATGATTGGAAAGCATTAGCTCAGGATAGGGATGTATGGAGAGCTTATGTCCGCACGGCCATGAACCTACGGGTTCGATAGTGCCAGTGAGTAAGTAAGTATGAAGTTTTTTGTTGGTCTTATTTGATTCTGCACATCATAAAATGTGAAGATACTTTGTCTAAGTGTTCTCTGACTAATAGTTTAAAACATGAAATTTCATAAAATTCCTCGCTCTAGTAATTACTGTATTGTTCCTAGAAACTTGAAATCAGCCACTTCTTCAAAATTTCTTTCATTTATCACTAGTTGTCCATTTCCATTATATAATGCATTTCTATGTGTGAACATATATTTAGTTTTATTGATGTTTACTTCCAGTCCCAATTTCTTAGTGTTAATCATAGTGTGTGTGTGTCGGCCCGTATTTAATTATACTTTTTTTTAAATAGAAAGAAAATTACGCTTAAATCATGAGTCGACCCCGGATCTCTAACTCTGCATGATAGTGCGACAATACACCATTTGAACCTCCAACAGGAATGTCAAATTTCCTTCCACTTACACAACTCTCCCTTCATCCAAAGACTGATAGCCATCACTATCAACAATGACTTCTATTCAAAGTATTTTTATTGAGAATTCAACATTTGAATGGCGAATGGTTCGAATGGTGTGACAATTGTTGCACTGATGTGCAGAGTCAGAGATCCGGGGTTCAATTCCTGGTTTGAGTGTAATTTTTCTTTCTACATAAAAAACTATATCCAATTCTGGAAAGTGTTAATTTAAAAATATAACATCAAAATGATTATACATATCTCTATAGATAGCACAAGAGTTTGCTTAAGTCACTGAACAGCTGGAGTTTTGCTTATAAACTTTCACATTGCAAGTTTCATACTGATTTTAAAACACTACTACGTATATTACTTTATATTTGCATTTTAATACTTTGATAGCACAAGTTAAAACAAGTTTACAATGTTATAATTCAATATGTACTGATAAAACCACATTTACTTATCAGTACATAATAAACATTGTTGGTTGGTTGGTTGGTATCTAATGTTGAGCACTTGATAATGAAATCATTCGCTCTCTTGCACTCCAATATTTAGCAGAAAGGCTGGTCTCTTCTACAAAAGCTGGACAACGGAGGAGATGGTTTCTTTCCATATCTTCATTTAAATTGCAAAAAGGGCATTTAGGTGAATCTGTTATGCCAAGTCTGTGTAGGTGTTTATTCAGGCAGTCATGTCCCGTTAGCAGTCTGAATATTGTTACTGCAGATTTTCTTTGTAATGTAGTAATGTCATAAGATTGTAGATTTTCCCATTCCTTTCCAGATGTTTTGGTGGCGTATTCTTCTCTAAGTTTATTGATATATTTGAGATAATTCTTTTGATAGAGTGAAAGGAAACTGAAGTAGAAGTTGGATTGGAAACAATTTTGCTACCCTTCTTGGCCAGATAATCAGCTATTTCATTGCCTGTCACTCCACAATGGGCCGGAATCCATTGAAGTACAACTTTTTTATGTAGACGGGATAGCTGTTTTATCATTTTGTGACATTCGATAATTTTGATGCTTTTGGGTGTTGTGTCTCGTGTTATAGCAAGAATGGCTGCTTTGGAGTCACATAGAATTATAACTTTTGTAAATTTTTGGATGTGATATAAAAGATTCTGTAAACTTAAGAAAATTGCTAGAATTTCGCCATCAAAGTTTGTTGAATTTGTGTTTAGTTTATGATAAAAGGAAAAAAATGGGTATACTGCACCAGCACCAGTGCCACTTTCATTTGGTAGGCTGGAGCCATCTGTAAAAATATGTATCCATTCAGGAGCAGGGCATCTTAGATTTATTATTTCCAGTGACATTTGTTTTAAAATATATTGGGGAGTTTCAGATTTCTTGATATCTTCTGTTAAATGAAGGTTATATTCAATTTCTAAAAATTCTAGAGGGTTGTTTCTCATCTGCATATTTTCTTTTGAATGTGGAAGTTGCAATTTCTGTTTGATTTCCTGTACTAAGCTTAAGAAGCTTTGCTGAGATTTTAAACATACTTGTGGTTTTCTTTGGGTCCAGTTATTATGGGGTAAACATTGTAAACCTATTTCAAAATATACTTACTTAATACAGGCTTTCCACTTTACAGCAGTTCACCCTTAATTCCTGCTTTCCAGAGATTCCTATCTTCCCATTGTCCTTCTTCCATACCCCTCTTCATCATGGCATCATATATTCCCTCATATCATGTTCTTCTGTTTATCCCCCTCTTCCTTCTGCTTGGTACCATCCAATCTAATGCCCATTTAGGCCACTGTTCTTCCGATATCCGTTTTATATGTCCAATACCACTCTAAAGCTCTCTTCATTATCCTAACGATAACATCTTGTGCATCCATTTCTTGCCTAATATAATATGTATTTCTAATATGTTGTAGCCTGGATATTCTCATACTTCTCCATAATCCATTTCCGCCTCCAAGACTCTCTTCTGCATCCTTTCATTTATTGTCCAGGTTTCTGACCCATACGTAAGTATACTTTATATTATATTTGAAGAGAAAAATATAAGCTCATACTGGGGTTTGAAACCAGGACCTTTTGCACTCTAGGTGAATGCTCTACCAACTGAGCTACCTGAGAAACTCCAATCTAAATGCTGATCTTTCTCTTATACATGCCGTTAATTCCCATGCACCAAATGCTATGAAGCCATTGCTTCCATCCTGCAAATAGTGGCTTCTTTATTAACACATTCAGTACCGTAAACCAGTTAAGGCGTTTAAAGAGACTATCGTATATGCAGCCGTCGGTCAGTTAACTCGTTTTAGAGCGGGTGCGAACAAACCGAATTTATATTCGGCGCCTAAATATTGTGTTGGCTTAGTATGTTTTGGAGATCATAGATGGCATGTAAATGTACATTTTCTATTCCCGTTTGACACGTTTAACCTTGGTGAATCCCCTTTTATTTTTAAAACAAAAACAACACATGGAATTTGTTCACTCAAACTTGACTCCAGGCTCCAATCACGTCGTATATATTTCTCGTTATTGAGCTGTTTTTTGTGTGTGTGTGAAACCATGGTGAATGAAAAATATCTCACTGAAGAAGAATTAGTGAATATTTTGTATAATGATGATTCAGGTGATGAACTGATTCCTGAATTAGAAGATTCACAAAGTGAAAGTGAAGATGAACTTCCACTTCCTGAAATTGATGTGCCGATACCATGTGATGTCAATCACCTAAGTTATCTCACCATCAAATCCTACTAGGATATCTCCTTTAGGTATGTACAAAATTTGAATTTTCTAGGACTAATAGTTTGTGAATAATGGTCCATTTTCTGAAATGCCACAAAAAGGGTAGCTGGAGTATTTAAATGGCTGGCCTGTGGGTTTAAATGCCCTGCTGAGTGCCTGGTACTGAATGTGCTAAGAAGACCTTTGATTGGGAATTTTACATTACATTATAAAGCCTGTATGGCTTCTTTCTATGTTCTTATTATTCATTTCATACATGTCAATTATGGATAAATTATATTTGAAGAGAAAAATATACACACAGACTGGGGTTTGAACCCAGGACCTTTCGAACTCTAGGTGAATCCTCTACCAACTAAGCTACCTGAGAAACTCTAATCTAAATGCAAATCTTTCTCTTATATATGCTGTTAATTCTCGGGCATCAAATGCTATGAAGCCATTCCTTCTATCTTGCAAATGGTGGCTTCTTTATTAAGAAGACCTTTAATTGGGAATTTATATTTTCTATTACTGTTTGTATATTTTTTTTTGTTTTGTTTTTGTGGTCAGATTCGTATTTGATAAAAGACTATCTAGGGATCTAATCACCTTCCTTGCACAATTTACTCTGTTAATAATATATTTTTCACAAGTACCAGATTTATCTCTTGCAGAATCAAGATATTTAATTTTTTCAACACATTTAATTACCAAAATGTACTATTTAAAATATTAAAATGTGTATGTAATCCATTGTCACTCATGCTGTGAGTTCCATACTGGTGGATAGAAGTGTTAATGTGGTCTGGTTTAAATTTACATGCCATTTCAGCTGACCTCTTTACATAGGTAATGTATACTTGTTTTGTGTATTGAAAAAAGTGTACGAAGAGTGATTATGTTTAAGTGTTTGTAGTTTAAATATGTTCTATAAAGGATGATAATGATGAAGAGAAAGTTGAAGGTGAAACCTCATACAAGCTTGTAGCCTAATCCTTTCAAAAAACACCAAGGGGATTGCCAGTCTTAACGTCCTCATCCAATGGATGAATTGCTATCAACAATATCATATGCCTTCTCAACATGTGTACTGCAAATGGGTTTGGAATTTAATCCAGGCATCTGAGGTGCACAATCTAACAATTAAAAATCGTACCTCATAGTTCCAAGAATAAAAATTTCCATTCTCACCAGGTATCGATCTAGGACCCACTAATGCCGTAGCATAGTGGTTAAGGCACTACACTGCAAGCTGGAAGATCGAGGTTTCAAGTCCTGGTGGGGGTCAGGATTTTTAAACTGACCCAAACTTTCTGGCGGCACTATGACCCTGGGGTCGACTCAACCTCTAATGGAAATGAGTACCAGACGTTTGTTCTGGGGGTAAAGGCGGCCATCATGCAAGGCTGACAACCCGGCTGACATCAAAGTGCCGATTGTCCAGTAAAAATGGGAGCTACCCCAAGGAAGGGCCTCCTGAGGCCTGTAGTGGGATCACTTCAGTCAGGGGATGACATGAGCTAGTGCAACAAAAATGCAAACATATAAAATTGTTAAAAATCAATATTGAGTCATGAATATTCTTACCTCATATATCTATGTTCTTCAATACAGAATCGTGGTTTCAAGAGCCATCGCTCATCTCATCAGCTGCTGTCACATCTGTCGATTCTTCATCATGCCGGTCATCCTCTAAACTGCCATCTAGTGTTGATTTCATGAACTTTGTTGCAGCCGATGTGGGGGAGCAATGGCTCTTGAAACCGCAGTTCTGTGTTAAAGAACATGATATATGAGGAAAGAATATTGATTTTTATCAATTGAAAACCTCATAATGTAAAATTCCCAACATTAATATATGAATATAAAATTGTATAAGAATATAAATGAGTTTCATTTGCTTTTATTGTATAACATAATTATATAACTAAGATAAAAATAAAATTAATACTGTAAATTTTTTAAAAAATACTGTGGAATGAGTATTTTTTATTATCAAATTTATGATGCTATTGCATTGATGGAGGGAATTCTTTTTTTTTTCTGACATGATTGCAAGTGAAAACAGATTTACTGAAGTTATATTAGACCAAGCTGAACATAACATGTACAATTAAATATCCATCCATCCATAGTGGTTCTGCCCGAGAACAGGTCTTTTGCTGCAATCATAGCATTTTCATGCTAAGCTTTGCAGCTTTACTAGGGAATTATACGTGTGATATTCCTGTTGCTTTCCACACCAATGAAGGATGATGGTGATGGCCGGATGAATTTTGGGGACCGTTGGTCCCTAAGCTTCCTGACATTTGTCTTACAGATAAGGAAAAACCCTGATATAAACCTCACCCAGGAGCCTGTCCCGATCGGAGATCGAACCCAGGCCCACTGCATTACAAGGCAGCACACTACCTCGAGATCACAGCAGTGGACTATTTTTTTATATATTAAATGTATTAGGTAGGAAATAACAACGAGAATGTTGCAAAGTCAGTGATGAAACCTAGGACTGCATAAAAATCAAGAAATATGAGGTGAGTCAAAATAAACAACTCAAATTTAATTAAATAACATGTACAGTCTTTGAAACAGAATTGAAACAATCATCAAGAGCTAAGTCCATCTTTGTGCTAATTTTATGAAGTAGTATACAGGAGCAGACAAATTTGGCATGTAGTGGCTTCAACCTATATTCTCTGTGATGTCAGGCACTCACATCATTGGGACTTAGAAAAATTTACCCTCCAGGAGACCAGATAAATTCCATATCTAAGATATTCACCCATCATACCATCAGGGTAACATAACTCCACCTTCCAGGTGCCCCAACCTAAGAAATGAATTACAATTCTCTCAATAAAAAAAAATATCATCTTTCATGGATTAGGTCTTTGCCTGTTCTGATCTCACATCTATTCAGCTCAGCATTTTCTTGGTCGTCCTACCGATTTTTGTCCTCCAGGATTATACATCAATGCCATCTTTGGTATCGTATCCTCTGTTATTTTTTGCAGATGCTCTATCAAGGTCAAGGGGAAGGTAGAGATAGCAACTTTGTTAGGAGTAGACCCTACACTGGTCCTCACCAACCCAGGGTTAAGTGGAGGAGATATGCAAGACCTTTATCTCTGATGAAGCTATAACCAAGACCACCCATACGTGGTGAAGAACCATATCCTGCAAGAGGTGGCCCTGCTATAGCTGAATACGGCAGATCTGGACATGGCTGTCAATAAAAAGCCCCAACACACTTTACCACAAGTGTGAGTATTGGTAAGGTTATAGGAGAAAGAAAACTCCAAAAATAAATCCGGGAAGAGGACTCTCGTCAGCCAAGGAGAAGGCAACCTTCTAAGGGAATGGGACGCCAATAGAATATCTCTGGTCCTCCAGGTTGGGGGTTGTGCGTCGAGCTGGAAACCCACCATGTGAAAAGATCTTTCTCAGCAATCTCACGTGATTAAGCCAGATGGAATTACAAGACGAAGACTTGGATTACATAAAAAGGACAAATGATTAGGCAGATATTTAAATAAAAAACCTATTTGATGAGTTAACTGTTGCTATGGTAATATTATAACTGTCATTATTTAGCAAATTAAAAATGGATTTGACTAATTCCATGGCATGACAGGCCTAGAAGGCTCTCGGCCTACCAGCCAGCCTCACACCTACATGCATTAATCACATAGATAGACGACCATCCAGCCAGTGTAGGGGTGACATGTGGTTAGCATGTTAGCTCCCCCAGACATTATAGCTGGTTTTCTCAACTTGGAGCCACTATGTATTGTAGTTACCCAAATGCATCACGATGCTAGGTGGGCACAATCCCATACTAGCCGAAATTCCATGAGAAAATTCCATTCCCCGTGAGGACTTGAACCAATGCAAGTCCCATAGCTCTGCACCAAGGCTTCTTGTCTTAACCACTCAGCTACGGCACAGGACGACTAACAGGTTCATATTTTGGTTTAGAAAAAAAAAATGATTATTGCAGGAAATGTTATTAAAATAAAAAAAGGTATAACTGTTTTGCAGAGAGTATCATGATGAGCTTGTTCTTTTTCCTTCTATATTAGGCGATTTGATTGCAGACTATGAGAATAATTTTTTTAATTTTAATTTTATTGATGGCCAAGAACTCAGCTTGCTCCACTGTATCAGGTAGTTGTTGACCCAGTGTCTCAGGTAAAGCAAACACAGCAATTCCTGATAGCATTCCCATTACGCCAATTACAATCAAAGGTATTGCCGGTAAAGTGTACTCACCCTAAAGGAAAAAAGAAATCATTATGATGAAACAAAAAAAATTACTCAAAATATATAAAATAACCAATGACATGAAAAATAAAATTATAACTATTCCTCCTCTTATGTTAGGAAGTGAATTCTGGAAATTGCAAAAAAAAAAAAATGAAAAGGACATACAAAATCAAAATGAAAAATTATAAACATGTAATGAACATTGGAAGGATAATTTAGACTGAATGAATAACTGATGTGTTCCAATCTTAGAAAATGTGTATCGCGTGAAAGGAAAGAGGATGTTCATGTTCCAAAAGAAACTACAATCATAAAATATTGTAAAGACAAAAAAAGACAGTATTATCTTATCCCTGTTAGATAAAAAAAAAAGAAGACAAAATGGCAAAAGTAACAATGGACTAAGGAGGGAATAAAGAAGAAAATACCATCTGATATTATTATTTTCTCTATCTTTAACAATCTTTAAAATAATTTTCCTTATTGAAAAAGTATTAGTAGCAAATTCAAGCTGGACAAATGTACAAGTATAGTAGGTAGTATCATTATTAAGTTATGTAGAAGGAAATAACACTATGAGGTTTTTAATATTGTTTATTTTTTTCTTTCACTCACCTCATACTTCATAACTCCTCGCAGACCCAGGTTTTGTCACATCATTTGTGACATTCTGAATGCTGTGTCACGTTCACAACTGACGTCCAATGGCCTTGTCTGAGAATAGAAGGCCGTTGGACGTCAGTTGTGAATGTGACACATCATTGAGAATGTCACAAATGATGTGATGAAACCTGGGTCTGCAAGGAGTTATGAAGTATGAGGTGAGTGAAAGAAAAAAATAAACAATAGGTAGTATCATATTTAACAATTCTCTTTAAAAGCTAAGATCATTAGAATAACCATACAAAACTGGGTATGAAAAAACTGATACAATTTTGCACAGAAGCCTTTTATTTCAGGCTTGAGTTACTTTTATGTTCCATAAATCTAAGACATAAGACTAAAGGAATCCATACTCACTTGTCAGAATTTTTTATGATGATGACTGATATGTGTTCGTCCCACTACAGGGACATTGGTGCTTCTCTAGTGGCAAATTTCTTAACCAGAGAAATTTATCTTCCGACAGATGTCATGAATAGCATGTGATTAGCATACTGACCCAATAAGACATCTTGTAGACAATTAAGGTATTATATGGATGATGAAGGTCGGTAATTTTGCTTAGAGGCCTCTTTTCAACTTAAGGTTCCTTTACAAGCCTGAAAATATCCAGTCTCATGATCCAGGCTTGAAGTCCCTCACAGAGGACATGTTCCTTCGATTTTTCTATCCTAAAAAATCCATTGACATCAACTGGTTTGAACCTGTGACCCTCAGGACTAGAGGTAAGGAACGTAACCACTAGATCACCGCAGCTAACACTCAGGATTTTTACGCTCTTAAAATCTATCAAATCCAACCAGGTTTGAACCCACATACGTTGGAATCAGAGGTGAGCATTAGCAACAACTAGTCTTCCAAGACTAACTGTACAAATATATTTAAAACTATGATTATCTTCAAGAAGATTTCTGGGCTGAAGGCCGTGGTCTCGAGGCTTGAAGTTCCCCGACGTTTCACCAGAGACTGTGTCTGGTATCCTCAAGGGTTGTCTTGAGACTGTCGGGGAACTTCAAGCCTCAAGACCACGGCCTACAGCCCAGAAATCTTCTTCAAGATCATCATAGCAACTCTGACTGTGAAAGCCTAAGTCAATACATATTTAAAACTGTTGCACGAGGGATGATGTTGCAGCCAAATAGCACTGAGGGTTCGCTGGCCTCAACATTCTCATCCAATGGATAAATCGCTATCAACAGTATAACATATCCTTTCAACATATGAACTGAAGAGAAGTTTGATATTTAATCCAGATATTTGATGCATAATCTATTGATTAAATTAATTGTGTATCTATCCTAAGCCAAGATAAAAAATTTGATAATTAAAAATTTAATTGCACTTAGTATCTAGTCTGGAGACAAATATGCTATCACCTAATTAAATGTGGTGGACTGTTGTATTAAATAACAATGAGAATATTATACAAACCAGAAATATTAATTGTGGAGACAGAAGACTTCCAACTCTAGCCCAGAAGCCAAGATGTCCCATTGCTACAGCCCTAAGGATAGTTGGGAACAGCTCCGATGAATACAGATACATTGTAGCAAAACAGGCTAAAGCACCTAATTTACCCAAAAGAGCAAGTGCTGTCTTAACATGTCCTATAAAACAAAATTAGCATGGTAAAGCTAGAACATATCAGTGTAAGAATGAAAAAAATGTATGGTAATTTGTCCTATATCAATTTTCAATTGTTTTTAATGCAGTCACAGACATAATAAAGACAGATTGGAAATATTCTGTAAGTTGGTTAGTATTTAATTTAATGATACTCTTTAACATCTCAAGTCATAAGCATCACAGTTCAAATCTGGTAGTGAAATGGCTAACATATTTTCCTTATACATCTCTTATTTGCTGCATATGCAGCTGAAACTTGGACATATACAAAGAAGGAATAGAGCAGAATCCAAGCTACAGAAATTAAATTCTTACGTGGAATGGTACATAAAACAAGGAGAGATAGAATAAGGAACGACAAAATCAAAGAGAAATAAAACGTAGTTTTATTTGATTTTCATATTTATTATATAATTCAGTGACAGCTGTTTCGGTACACTGTACCTTCTTTAGACATGTTAACAAATTATGAATTGTGTTCCAACTGATCTAAGCAACAATACAATAATATTTATTTAAATTTTTTAATTTAACAAAGGGGATTCATTCAAATCGAGTTGAGAATTTAACAGCTTTTTACTATTTTTAAATTTATTAATTTCTACAGTCTCCAAAAGATCTAACTTCTTACCCTTATCACAAATATGTAAAATTTCAAAATTTGTTTCTATCCAAATTTTGAAATTTTACATATTTGTGATAAGGGTAAGAAGTTAGATCTTTTGGAGGCTGTAGAAATTAATAAATTTAAAAGTAGTAAAAAACTGTTAAATTCTCAACTTGATTTGAATGAATCCCCTTTGTTAAATTAAAAAAATTAAATAAATATTGTTGTATTGTTGCTTAGATCAGTTGGAACACAATTCATAATTTGTTAACATGTCTGAAGAAGGTACACTGTACCGAAACAGCTGTCACTGAATTATATAATAAATATGAAAATCAAATAAAACTGTGTTTTATTTTTATTTAATTAATAAATATGGATTTTCATCAAGTAAACACCAACTCAATTAAGGTAGAATATGTTTTATCACTCACCTCATATTGTTCTTCTTATTTGATTATAAACTAGTTTCGGAACATAGTGTCTGTTCCATCCTCAGTATCATCACGACCGTTGTTCTGTCGTCTTGAAGAGTTGTCCTTCTCTCCTTCCATTGGCTGACTGAAAAACCTCGAAACCAGGTCATTCTCACCGGGAATTTCAAAGTTAATTAATTTCTTCTTTTCGCTCTTTTGAATGTAGATCTTTTCCCAAACAGTAAGTTCTTTTGGTTTTTCTATTTGTTTTAATAATTTTGCTTCTTTCTCGATAAGATGTTTTTCAGACCATGCATGGGCAGCCACTGCAGATTTTTCTACTTCCCCTTTCTTGACATTCCTGAGATGTTTTTTAACTCTAGTTTTTCAAATTTCTTTTAGTTTTTCCTATGTAGAATTTCTCACATTCTTCACATTTAATTTGATAAATCCCTGATTTGTTTTCTTCTTTAATTTTCTCATTCTTATTAGGTCTAATCAGTCTACTGATGCTGTAGTCATTTTTGGGTGCTAACCTTATGTTGAAATCTTTAAAAATTTTTTGAAACTTGTGGTGTTTTAATGGATGATATGTGAATTTTCTAAATTTTACATTATCTTCTTTAACTTTTAGAAGAGTGCTTTGATTAATAAATTTTTGTCTTTTGAACTTGTTTATTTTTTGAGTATCATTTTTATAGCAAAACCATTTTTCGTGGCTACATTGATTATGTGTTCTTTTCCTTTTTCATAATTTTCTTTGTTCATTGGTATGTTCACTAATCTATGTGTCAAACTATTGAAAACTGCTTCTTTGTGAGCTATGTGATTGAAACCTAAAGCTTTTATGTAGTTATCTATATGTGTCTTCTTTCTGTAAATTCCAAATTCTATCTTATTTTCTTCATTCCTTTTTAAGTTGAGATCTAAAAATGATATTTCTCCATTGATTTCCTTTTCCATAGTGAACTTTATAGTTTGACTTTGAATGTTCAATAATTTTAATGCATCATCTATCTGTTTATGATTAACTATTGCAATTATGTCATCCACATATCTGCACCAGAACTTGAAAATTAAAACGATGTCCATTAATTATCTTGTGTTCAAAATTCCCCATGAATAGATTAGCTAAGAATGGAGATAAAGGGTTTCCCATCGAAAGTCCTGAATTTTGTTTATAAAATCCTCCATTGTAGGTGAAAAACATATTATCTATACATAATTTAGTTAAAGTTTTATATTCGACTATCTTTACTTGTTCAATTTTATTATTCTTCATCCAAATCTCTAAAATTTCCATAGTTTGGTCTTTTGGAATGCTTGGAAATAAGGAAACAACATCAAAAGAAACTAATCTGTCTGAAGATTGTAGTTGTATGTTTTCTAGTTTATCTACCAATTCATAAGAGTTTTCTATTGCAGAGTTTTCAAATCCATTCATTTTATTAAATTCCTTACATAACCATTTAGATAAATGATATGTAGGAGACCCTATGTTGTTAATTATCGGCCTCATTTTCTTCCCTTCTTTGTGCACTGTAGATGTTGGGAATTTTTGGATTTGAAACCTTCAGATGAAACTTGTCTTTCTTAGTTAAAATGTGATTGATAACAAAACCATTAAAGAAGTAGACAACACACTCAAGAATATCAATCACATTTTAACTAAGAAAGACAAGTTTCATCTGAAGGTTTCAAATCCAAAAATTCCCAACATCTACAGTGCACAAAGAAGGGAAGAAAATGAGGCCGATAATTAACAACATAGGGTCTCCTACATATCATTTATCTAAATGGTTATGTAAGGAATTTAATAAAATGAATGGATTTGAAAACTCTGCAATAGAAAACTCTTATGAATTGGTAGATAAACTAGAAAACATACAACTACAATCTTCAGACAGATTAGTTTCTTTTGATGTTGTTTCCTTATTTCCAAGCATTCCAAAAGACCAAACTATGGAAATTTTAGAGATTTGGATGAAGAATAATAAAATTGAACAAGTAAAGATAGTCGAATATAAAACTTTAACTAAATTATGTATAGATAATATGTTTTTCACCTACAATGGAGGATTTTATAAACAAAATTCAGGACTTTCGATGGGAAACCCTTTATCTCCATTCTTAGCTAATCTATTCATGGGGAATTTTGAACACAAGATAATTAATGGACATCGTTTAATTTTCAAGTTCTGGTGTAGATATGTGGATTACATAATTGCAATAGTTAATCATAAACAGATAGATGATGCATTAAAATTATTGAACATTCAAAGTCAAACTATAAAGTTCACTATGGAAAAGGAAATCAATGGAGAAATACCATTTTTAGATCTCAACTTAAAAAGGAATGAAGAAAATAAGATAGAATTTGGAATTTACAGAAAGAAGACACATATAGATAACTACATAAAGCTTTAGGTTTCAATCACGTAGCTCACAAAGAAGCAGTTTTCAATAGTTTGACACATAGATTAGTGAACATACCAATGAACAAAGAAAATTATGAAAAAGAACACATAATCAACGTAGCCACGAAAAATGGTTTTGCAATAAAAATGATACTCAAAAAAATAAACAAGTTCAAAAGACAAAAATTTATTAATCAAAGCACTCTTCTAAAAGTTAAAGAAGATAATGTAAAATTTAGAAAATTCACATATCATCCATTAAAACACCACAAGTTTCAAAAAATTTTAAAGATTTCAACATAAGGTTAGCACCCAAAAATGACTACAGCATCAGTAGACTGATTAGACCTAATAAGAATGAGAAAATTAAAGAAGAAAACAAATCAGGGATTTATCAAATTAAATGTGAAGAATGTGAGAAATTCTACATAGGAAAAACTAAGAGAAATTTGAAAACTAGAGTGAAAGAACATCTCAGGAATGTCAAAAAAGGGGAAGTAGAAAAATCTGCAGTGGCTGCCCATGCATGGTCTGAAAAACATCTTATTGAGAAATAAGCTAAATTATTAAAACAAATAGAAAAACCCAAAGAACTTACTGTTTGGGAAAAGATCTACATTCAAATGAGCGAAAAGAAGAAATTAATGAACTTTGAAATTCCCGGTGAGAATGACCTGGTTTCGAGGTTTTTCAGTCAGCCAATGGAAGGAGAGAAGGACAGCTCTTCAAGACGACAGAACAACGGTGGTGACGATACTGAGGATGGAACAGAAACTATGTTCCGAAACTAATTTATAATCAAATAAGAAGAACAATATGAGGTGAGTGATAAAAAATATTCTACCTTAATGAATATACCTCATAGTGAGAATTCCTAAAATAAGTAACCAACTCAATTGATTATTTAAATCAAAGAGACACTTAATGTAGAAAAATTAACAAAAAACATAGAAAAACAGACTAAAATAGTTTGGACATTTAAAAAGAATGGAAAAGGAAAGACTACCACAAAGACTGTTAAATCTCAAGATACAAGGAAAACGACCATGAGAAAGATGAATTAACTAGGTGAAGAAAAGTTTACAAGAAAGAGGATATGACTGGGAAGAACTGAAAAAAAAGAAAAGCATGTGAAGATGAGATGGTTGGAGGCATATTTGGAATCAACCTTCTGAAAGGAGGACATAAGAGGATGATGATCTCTTATTTTAGGCTAGAAGTACTAAGTTATTTTACATGCCATAAATATATGACATGAGATCTACAGACATACTTTCCTTTTAAAGGAAACTGCATTCAGAATTTTTATCCCTTAAAAAATCCATCGACCTGATTGGAATTGAAATTGTAAATGTGAAAACAAGAACAAACATGGCAAATCATTAATCCATCAGAACTGACAATGTCTCTTCACAACATAGGATCTAGTGAAAACAGAAATGAAAGTGGAAATTTTCTCCTATTGCCATATTGAAAGTTTAGTTTCCATTTGAATATATGCAACATTGGAGTTATAATTTTATTAATTTCCTAATAATATAAAATTAATTTGTTTATCATAATTTATTTATTCTAATTATTCACTACATTTTTATAATTTTTTTTGCCATTTCAAAAAAATTAATTGGATCTAGGCTTGGATAATAGTGGGAACTGAATGGAAATATATTAAAATTGGAAAAATAAGAGTTACAACACAGAAGTGGCAGTGAGTTCCTATTCAGATTATCTGAAATAAATTTGATAGAATTTCAATTATTTTAAACCCTAATAATACTCTTAACTGCAGAAGTCATATGAAAACAGAAAACTTGCACAATGTGTATTAAATACCTACTAGGCAAAACTTGGAGCGATATACACATGAATCGTTAATATTTCAATAATCTGGTCTTTGTTTTGATTGTGTTTTTCTGACTATGCATGTGCAGCTATTGATGATGTTCTTTCAACCTTGTATTTAAGTTCCTAAACTTATGAGGTGAGTTGTTAAATCTAACTCAATTTATTAATACACATGAATGTTTTTCACATATTTGCTTAAACTTATATTCTTTCTGACATATTCATATGATTAGAATTGAGAAAAAAATACCTCTAGAAGATTGGTCAAATTCCATGACTAAGGGTCGTATGTTAGAACATTACTCTCTACTCAAATTACTTCCAATCACTAGTGAGCTGCTTCGCCGTGAGCAATTGCTGAGAACGAATTAACGGCCGACTTACCGGTCATGCACGAGTGTCGACGTTTTCGTAATATTGGCAACGAATTACCCAGAATTCTCAGCGATAAAACCACTTCCGTTATTTTCGTCTGCTATACAGGAATGCATTTATGCTTGCATCCCGCAAATAATACCGTATACAAACACGTCTGCGACACGCAATATTACGCCGATTTCTCCTGTTCTTCCAGTTGAATTCTTTGGTAGACTCTATCAAATTCCTCTTCTCCGTGTATACCGAAAACATGATCGAAGTCTTCAAGGTCCGACATCTTGGATAAATGTTGGATAAAGCAGCAAAGTACATCGATTACCATCGGTTCCCGTTCGGTTCCCTTCGGGATTTTAATTTGAGTTGCTCATGTAAGGTACCTCGGCAGGTAGCTTTACAAATTTAACCAATTATTATCGCATGAACAGATTTCTGAGTAAGCAAAATCGTATTAGCATACAACTTGCTCAGCAGAGAAGGCATTTTACTGTCTAATGCGTCCAAACATGCGACCCTAAGGCTGTATACTTCAAAAGATCCTAAACACAATATGAGCAAGAATTTCCAAACATCTAAAAAGTGAATCAAAGTATAGTAAAATAAATATCTGTACAACCTATATTGACTTATGAACTTTCGGATTTTTTTCTAAATCTACAATTAAATTAAGTTACCAAAAAAGTCATGTAACTAACAATAGACAGTCTCTGTGATAGGTGATATTATGTGCTTACCAATCCAAGGGACATCTTGTTCAGGAATAACACTGATTGCCCCAACTGTTAGGCATGAGAAACTGTTAAGAATAGAAAAAATGCCATTGGAAGACGACGTCCAAGTCTTGAAAGTATTAAATATATGAGAATGAATGAAAATGATTCCAAAAGTGCACTAAGGAAGAAGTTTAAATGTCTCTCTCCACTTAATCCAGGCAGATAAAACATTATGCCATAATATGATATTGCAACACTGAACCTGCAAAATCCAAATAAATATTAAATTAAAAGGAAATCAAATTGGCTTTTCACATTTCACCACATATTTTGCTCTCTCACCTGGATTTAGTTTCAAAAGTCATTATCTCCATTCAGAGCATTCAGCATTTGAGATGATTATTGAAAGCCTTGCATATCCTTCCACTCTGTGCTGGGCAAACAAACCTCATGATCAAATCTTCTTCCCAAGAATTTTAAAATTCATTATCGTATCTCTATTTTTCTGGATGTATATCTTCCAAAATGTGAGTCCTGTTTCCAATTGTTTTATTAATTGAACTTTTGTGGGGGAAAAAACACTAAGGTTTATTTTAAGATTTAAATTGAAATGTTTTATACCTCACCTCATATCCAGTCTTCTAAAATTAGAAGACTGGACATGAGGTGAGGTATAAAACATTTTAATTAAATTATATAAGTAGGAAATAACACTATGAGGTTTAGTTTAATTAAACAGTTAGAAAAATCAAAGGAAATCTCAATTTGGGAGAAAATTTACATATGCAAGAATAAAAAGAAAACTATGAATTTTGAAATACCTAGTGAAAATGAGAGGAGATTGATTTGGAAGTTCATCGGTCAGCCAACTGAGAGCGCAGAAATCAATTTGCAAGAGAGACAACAGCAAGATGGCAGTTGTGATCGTGGCGATGCATCGATAATGTCACAAATTCAGTGACGAACCTGGGTCTGCATAGAAGTGAAGAAATATGAGGTGAGCTCAAAAAATAAAAATTTAATTAAATAAAAAACATTTTGTTTGGATTAATGTTTTACACTTTCTATATTCGTCTATGATTGTTTCTGTCCATACATAAACTACTACTTGTCCATTCTTTTTCTCTTATGTTTCACATTTCTACGGCACATCTCTTATTCCTGATGTTCAGATTTGGTTGTCAGTTTCCTCCTTAGTACTTTTTTTGTTTTTACATTCCCCACATTTTATATGGTAAATTTATCTGGACTTTTATTTCTTCATTTATTGTATCCAGTGTTGTTTTCTTTAATTATTTACTGATACTGAAATTATATTTTTAGTGCAAAAGTCTGATATTGTTGAATAATTTTTAATTAAATTAATAAAAAGGAGTTTTATTCTCACCTCCTACGTGTTCCATCAAGCAAGGGGAAAGCTGCAGTTTTCACGAGAACTCCCTCTCATTCACTTCAGCCAACATCACGACTCATATGTAATTTATAAATTTTTGCTTTTGTTGTGTGCCTAAAGTTGGTATGTAATTTTTTTAATTTGTTTTAGGGTTTCTTCTTTATCTTTTCAAAGACAAAATTAAGAGTGAGAGGATATACAATGAGCTTGCAACGGCCATCGATGCACAGTCAAAGTTTTGGGTTAAAATGCGAATAATCACCTTCGAAACGAGTCCCAGATAAGAACACAACATATAAAGTGACCTGTACAGAAATGATTCAATTTCTTGAATAAAATACCTCATAGTTTGACTTTCTTATCAATTTTTGTGTTCAAAATATTAAATATTCCTGGTTACAACACATAATGTCTTCAAATTTTCAATATGAGATGTCCTGCCTACGAAAAGCTTGGTTTAAAACGCTAAAAGTAAATTACTTTATCAACTTTTTTCCTAAATACAGTTAGTTGTCTAAAATATGTGTGCCGTGCGTATGAGATCAAATGTAACAACTGCTTCTTTCAATTCCATGTTTTAGAGCAAGATAATCATAAGCACCAGCATGATTTTTATTTTAAAATTAATGGTGCTTTCCTATACCTCCCTTCAATATACAACATGATTTTGATTATGGCTGCCATTTCTGAAATAGATTAAAGGAAAATTAAATATAATGCCTCCATAAAACAACATTAATTTCAAATGTTCAGATTGGCACTGGTCATTATCTTGATCCAAGGCACAGAATTATTATTTTATTTAATAATGCTCTTTAATAACTTTGATCATTTTTAAATCATTAGGAAGTAACATTATGAGGTTTAATTTAATAATTGAGTTTGTATTTTTTAACATTCTTACCTCATATGTTTGTTTTGTTGGACGATCGTTTCAAAGCTTATTCCTCCATCTTCAGCTTATCACAAACTGGTTTTTTCTTTTTTTCAAGGAAAGAAGAAACCAGTTTGTGACAAGCTGAAGATGGAGCAATAAGCTTTGAAACGATCGTCCAACAAAACAAACATATGAGGTAAGAATGTTAAAAAATACAAACTCAATTATTAACTTAGATCATGTTAATGTAACAATTCAAATCTGGAGATGAAAGGGCTGACAAATATTGCTCAAGGCATCTTATTTCAGACTTGAGATTCTTTTCGGTACCATAAATATATTACATGGGATCCATGGCTTTACTTACATTCCAAAGGAAGCCATACAATAGGCCTAGAAGGCCCTTGGTCAACCAACCAGTTGCTGACCTCACATCCACATGTGTTAATTATAGAGATGAAAGATCATCTGGCTAATATAGGGGTAACATGTGGTCAATATATCAGTTCTCCCAGCTATTATGGCTGGTTTCCTCAATATGGAGTCACTATTTACTGTAGCTACCCAAATTCCTCAGAATGCTGGATGGTCGCTAATCCTATGGTGGCCAAAATTCCATGAGAAAATTTCTTTCCCCATAGGGATTCAAACCAACTCAAATCCCCTGTAGCTCTGCACCAAGTCATGGTGCTTTAAACTGCTTGCAGGTTATTTAACCTAATTTTTAGTTGAGAAAGTCCAAGATCTAAGGTACAATTTTATAGCTTTAATACTTCAATAATTATTTAAATTACAGAAATGTTATCTTTAATTACATTATATTACTATTTACTAGCATTTTAAACTTATATTTGGGAGGTCACAGGTTCAAATAAGGAAGGCTCTAGAATCTGCATGCAATCTTGTCTTGTTTAAATGTATGTGTTAATAACGAATTATAATTTTATTATCCGAACAACTCATTTCAATGAACTTTTATAGGAAAAAATCACTATGAGGTTTAATTTAAGATTTAAATTAAAATGTTTATACTGGATATAAGGTGAGGTATAAAACATTTTTTTTGCGCGATGGTGCATTTTATTGTACTTACAGCAATGGCGACCATGATTGAAAGTTCAACTTCCTACATTTCGCGGTTGCCAACCTAAATAACTATACTGTAATAAATTAACTATATTGTAATATTACATATTACAAAATGCGTGTGGGAAATAAAACCACTGCCCTCTATGTATACTATATACAAAAAAATATCCAAAAGGTAGTGTTAATATACATTTTACAAAACAAATCACTGCATTTTAAATGAACTCAACTTTTTTTTTCTTAAATCATTAGGAAGTAACATTATGAGGTTTAATTTAATAATTGAGTTTGTATTTTTTAACATTCTTACAATCATATGAGGTAAGAATGTTAAAAAATACAAAACTCAATTATTGAACTGAACTTTATTTGAAACAATATAAAACAATAAATACTTGCTGCCATTTTATCACTAAATTGATCTCATGGCCTCCTGTAGTTTCAACTAATAAACATTGCCCACACTGTTAACGTTAGTCAATTGCTTATAATGAACGCAAATATTTCCAACAAAGATGTTATTATTTTATTGTTATTTATTATTTTTAAAACACCATCGTGCAAAAAATAATGTACAACATACGTTTATGAAGTGTTTTACAGAATTTCAGAAATTAAAAACCTTGCTATCGCTCAGTTTTTAAACATTTTCCTCAAATCTGTAAAAACCACTTCCCAACCTCGCATCGTAATATACTATTATTTAAATCTTAACTCATTTCATCATAATCATCACTTCATGACATCATTAAAACAAATAAATAATGAACTTCTAAATAAAGATAAACACACATCAGTGCATATTTTTATGAAGCATGCTATTCCTCTCTAAACACTAGCATTTTTTTAGAAAAAACAAATTATTTACTTACCAGACCAACATCATAATAAGATTATGTTTTCGAAGAATGTCATTTTTAAATAGATCTACAAAATTTGGTTTTTTGCTATCTTCCCTTGATTTCTTTCTATTGCCAGTATTTTTGTCATTTCTCAGATACATGATGTCATCTTGAGTTCCTTCTGCATTTATGTTATCCACGTCATGTACAATATTATCAAGGTCACTTATTGATTTCTCATTACCAATACTACATTGTTTATTAACTTCCAGTTCAACTACATCTAAAATGGGCTTAGATACTTCATTTCCATCATCTAAACTTTTTTTATTCAGTTCCCTAGAATTATCTTTTGTTACTTCATGACTTTTCTCATTATCTAAGCTGATTTCTGATGTTTCTTCATAAGGATGTATTTCATCAGGCTTCGTGCATGATACCTCTATGTCTGACAATGTTTTCTCCACATCTATGTCTGGCAATGTTTTCTCCGCATCTATGTCTGACAATGTTTCTCCACATCTATGTCTGAGAATGTTTTCTCTATATCATAACCAAGCTCATTAACAATTTCTTTCCATAAACAGATTGAATCACTTCTCTTATTCTGAGGAATTATTTCAGTCTGATTTTCTTCTGTAACTACAAGTTCATTATCAAATAAATAATTATGCAGATCTATTGTTAGATTAAGTGAATTATAAACTTCTTCATTATCTGATTTGTTTGAAATTTTCTTTTCTAATAAATGTTTATTATCTGTTTGTGTCATTAAAGAAACAGAACAGCTTGGTAAATTTGTATTTTCTAACTTGTTTTTACTTCCATTTCTGTCCGAGTTGCAAAATTTAATATCTTTATCATCAATACATTTTGAATCATTGTTTTCTTTAGTTGTTAAAATGTTTTGATGTTTGTATACATTCTCATTCTTTTCAAGAAGTTTGGATGTGACTTCCTTGTTATTATCAGAACAACCAATTTCAGTGCGAAGTTGTTTTGTTTTGGTAGAATTTATTCGAACTGACAATACACTCCGATATGCAGATACAATAATATTCCACAAATCTGATTTCTGTTGTCTTTTATAATGTGTTGCCAACCACCGAGGTGATTCAGGTATCAAACTGTTAAAAAATAAATAAAAAACAGGTAAAGAGGAAGAAATAAAACATTTACTGGAAAAATGTAACAAAAAATAAAAATCAATATGGGCCAGTTGGGTCCAATAAACATACAAACATTCATAAATGAGTTGGAGAAAATGTTTTTATATCTTACCTCATAAACTAAGAGAAACTTAACTTTTAAAACATTTAGAGAAGCCTTTGGAATTAAGAGTTTAGGAAAAGATATACATTCAGAAGAAAAAAAAATATAGAAACATGAATTTGGAAGTTTCCAGTGAGCAAAATTTAATCTCCAAATTCATAAAATTGGCACCAGATTGCAGTTTGGAAGAGGTGTTAATGACAAAATTTCAACAGTTGGAGTCTGACTGAAGATAAAGATAAAATTACCTTTGAAGTGTAATGTGAAAACATGAAACTTTATGAGGTGAGATATAAAAATAATTTCTCCAACTCATTAATAAATTGAAAATACCTCATAGTTATGTAAATACAATATGAAGTAACATTATGAGCTTCTACTTAATAAATAACTACCATATGACATAAGATGGAATATAGACTCAACTTATTTATACCTCATAGTGCTCTTTCCACTTTAATTTTAATTAAATGCAAATATTATTTGCAAACAACAAAAGAAATTTATATTAAATTAATGTTGGGAAGTAAACATTATGAGGTATTGAACTTTTATAGGAATAAATCACTATGAGGTTTAATTTAAGATAAATTAAAATGTTTCATACCTCTCCTCATAACCAAACTTCTAAGTATATTGTGATTTCAAAGCCTAGGCAGCTACATCTTCAATACTATCTTGACAACTGGTGTTATGTCGATCAGAAGAACTACTTCTTGTTCCCTCTTTTAGTGGACCAATGAACCTCCGGATCAAGTCAGAATCCGCGGGAATTTTGAATTTTGTAAGTTTTTCTTTCTTGTTTTTCTGAATGTGGATTTTTTCCCAAACCGTGAGTTCTTTTTGTTTTTCTATTTGTTTAATTAGACTAGATTTTGATTCAATTAGATGTTTTTTTGGACCAAGCATGAGCAGCTACTGCTGACTTTTCCACTTCACCATTTTTGACATTTCTAAGATGTTCTTTCACCCTTGTTTTTAAATTTCTTTTTTTTTTCTCCTATGTAAATTTTGTCACAATCCCTGCATTTGATCTGATATATTCCTGATTTGTTTTCTTCTTCATTTTTTCCATTTTTATTGGTTTTAATTATTGTATTTAGGCTGTATTCATTCTTTGGTGCCAATCTTATATTAAACTTTTTGAAATTTTTTTGAAACTTGTGGTGTTTTAATGTACGGTAAGGGAATTTTTTGAATTTTATTTTTTCTTCTGTTTGTTTTATGAGTGTGCTTTCATTAATTAAATTTTGTCTTTTAAATTTATTTATTTTCTCGTATACCATATTTTCTTCAAAGCCATTTTCTGTTGCAACATTAATTATGTATTAGTTTTCTTTTTCATAATATTCTTCGCTCATAGGTATATTTACTAATCTATGTATCAAACTACTGAACACTGCCTCTTTGTGAGCAAAATGGTTGAATCCCAAAGCTTTAATATTGTTATCTATATGTGTATTCTTTCTGTATATTCCAAATTCTATCCTGTTTTCTTATTATGAGGTATAATCATTCTTCAATGAATTTAAAAGAAATTTAACTCTAAAAATTCAAAGCATAAAATTGAAATTAAATAAAAACAACAAAAAATAAATAGAAAACTAGATGGAAAGAGATATGTGAATATCCTCCTCCAGTCTCAGATTCTGATAATGGCAAAAAATCTACTGTAACTGCATTCTACCTCTTCACTGGTCACCCCTGCTTATATCATCACCTCCATATATTTAGAAATATTAACAATGCTAAATCCACAATATGCAATGAAACAGGGAAAGTACTCAATAAAGAACATCTCTTTACATGTTAACAGCTGGACAAAAACAAAAATTAAGAAAGGAAATTCATGATTTCTACTGGGAAGGAAGATAAAAAATTCACAAGCCAATTAAAAGCTTCATCACCATTCAGCAACAACAACACACGTACATTTGACTCATTGTTCTATGTGAATATAATGAACATATAGTGACCAATGAAATGATTAGTTTTATTCATTTTTAAGGGAATCATCTCCTATTGAGGACTAATATCCTGCTATAATTTCATCCAGGGGCACTTCCAGTGTATTCAAAAGGTAAATGAAAGTACAATGTATATGAATTTCACTCTTAAACATATTACATCACATCATGGTCTTCACTGGACTTGAATATTCTTGTCAGCATCTTGTCAGTTAGTCATTTGTCTTGATTACATCAGACCCTTTAAACAGTACTGAAACATTAAGTGAATTGATTGGCGATATAATACTGAAAATATAGCTAAGTTTTACTTTAGAAAGAAAAATTACATTTGGATGGGGTCAAACCCTGGATATCTGATTCGGTGTGTCAGTGCAATAACTGTTACGCCATTCGAACTTCCGATAGGAATGTCAAATTCTTTTCCTATCTATCTATCTTCGGGTTTTTACAGCTGCTGCCGTCTTCCTGTGCCAAACCTCCAAAGCCTCGATCTTGGACATCATCAATGCTTAGCCCTCTTGCTTGCATTACTATCTTCATACTTTCCTTCCATGTTAACTTTGGTCTCCCTCTTTTCTTCTTATTGCTCGGTTGCCATTGATACAGTAGTTCTGGCCATCGCTCATCTTCCATTCTTAAAATATGTCCTAACCATTTTAATTCCTTCTCCTCAATTCTTTCAATTATGCTTTCTTTTGCTTCCATTATGTTTCTAATTTCCTTTCCACTTATACAATTAACCTTTAGAAAACAAAATTTCTGATTATAAGTCAAGATGGATGCAACATGTTCATCGAATGGAAGATCACAGGATCCCAAACAAATGTTAAGATATCAACCTGCAGGAAGAAGAAGACCAGGACGTCCACTCAAAAGACTTCTGGATGGTGTTTCTCTAGAGGCCGAAACTGGTCAACAAATGGCCTAAATTCATGAATGTACCATGATGATGATGATTGATGACTTATACAATTCTCCTTTCCTCTGAAGGTTGATAGCCATCGCTATCAACAACGCCATCTGATGACATCTATTCGAAGTATATTTATTGAGAATTTAAACATTACTCTTAAATGGTAATGCTTAGTATTTTGATGTTATATTTTAAATTAACATTCTCCAGAATTGGATATAGTTTTATTTTAGAAATAAAAATTACATTCGAACCGCAAATTCTGACTCTGTACGTCAGTGAGATAACCGTTACACCATTCGAACTTCCGATAGGAACATAAAATTTCTTTCCACTTATACAATTCTCTTTTCACTGAAGGCCAATAACCATTGCTATCAACAATGCCATCTGACACCTCCTATTCAAAGTATTTTTATTGAGAGTATAAACATTACTTTTAAATGGTTAAGCTTATTATTTTGATGTTATATTTTAAATTAACATTTTCCAGAATTGGATATAATTTTATTTTCTTTCTAATTTTGCTGAAATTAGTGGAATTTCTAAAGTAATGGAAAAGCTCTACACTGTTAAAAAAAGTGAAATTTCATATTATGCATAACATTGCTAAAGTTTTGGAAGGGCAAGTAGACTTGGTGAAACTGAAAATTTGTGTGTCAGTGACATTCCTTTGATGAAATATCCAAGACTATCTTCTTGTGACATTTAATGATCCTCCTACTTCCGGTACCATGCATTGTTCCAAGACAATTGAATCGGTTTGTGGTGGGAAAAAGGAGAAAGTTTTCATTGTTCTTTGCAACAGTGAATTTTTTTTAATCCTACACTGTCTCAACATGTTTGGTGAGTGGTTTTTTAAAGTATATATTAAAAATTGTTTAATTTTTATACAAAATATTTTTGTTTTTTATATATATTTTCCATTTGTTTACATAAAAAATATTCATCATCATCATCATCATGATTGGTGCTACAGTCCATTGCAGGCCTTGACCACCCCAACTATGTACCTCCATCCATTTCTATCTTCTGCCTTCTTTCTCCATCCCTGGACTCCCATAAACTTCAGATCCAGTTCCATACTGTCTAGCCATCTGGTAAGAGGTCTTCCAACTTTTCTTTTTCCCTCTACTTTAGAGAATGTGACTCTACAGGCAATGTCTGTTTCTTCCATTTAATGTAAATGGTCAAGCCATCTCAACCTTGAAGATTTTATTATTCTGACTATGTCAGTATCACCATATATGTCATATAATTCATGATTATATCTACTGCACCATTTGCCATTTTCATTTATTGGTCCATAGATTTTCCTTAGAATCTTTCTTACATAAAAAATATTAGTACATAAAAATCTGTTCCCTTATGATCACTATATAAAAACAGGAATAATGGAAAAGGAACATTAAGAAGGAACAAATAAATAAGGTAAAAGAAAATACAGTAAAACTTGCTCAAAATGGAATCGCATGGGATCAATTTTTTTTTTTCCACATTACACAAAATTCCGCATTATAAAAAAGAAATTAAACTTATTAATAATTTAAGATTATAGAGTACCATATGTCTTTTTACATACCTTGGATTAATTGTAGTTCCACTGCCATTGAAAAGTGAAGTATAATACATATGAGCGACTTCATCCACAACCTTTGATTCCCCGCAAATTTCACTCCACACTACAGTGTGTCGTCTTTTAAAACTGTCCAGCCAACTTAAAGATGCCTTGAAATCATTATTCCATAGGGATTTAGCAAGAGCTAGAGCTTGACTTTGGAGCAACGGTTCGGAAATTTAGGGATTTATCTTCATCACTTTCACTTTTTTCGTTTAATGATAATGATACATACATTTTAGTCATCTTTATTCCATAAATTCAGAATGCTACCGGTGAAAGGTCAGTCCCAGAACTAATTTCAGATCTTACAGTGCAATGGTTACTTGTACGACAGGTATCTGTATTTCGCATAATGGGTGTGCAGTGAGGCCGAAAAAAAAAATCAGATACAGGTAGAATCTCTATTTTAAAATACAATAGGAAGTAACATTAAGAGGTGTTTTAATTACAAACAAAGACAGAATCTCTACATCACCCGGCAGCAGGAATCATTCCTTACTTTTTGTCCTAATGGGAATTCAATGAAGTGGAAACTAAATTATTTCTCTCTCTGTCCTTCCATTTTATAACATTTTTTTCATGAATTGTGTAGAAGTATCCTTCTGTTTCCATGTTGGACAGATTCCGTTTTATGCAAAATAAATACATGTAAAATTACTATTATTTTGCGGGGATCAATAAATTTGTTCTCATTGGACAGATTTCCACATTATTCACATTCCAGATTAAACAAGTTTTACTGTATAATGAATGTTAGACAACTTTAAGATTTTTGGGACAGAGAATGAGGACTTACCACACATACAACAAGGTAGCAGCAGTTGGTGCAGACAATAAGAGTTGCAGTGGGCGCCAATGGGGAATGCAATATGAAGCTCCTGCCAAGAACATCAACCCTATTGGCCAGTATACATCAATAACAATAGCAACTATTGTGCGTGACTTGGCAGGAAAAAGTTCTATCAGGAGAGCAAATGTTGCACCCTGCAATCCCTGAAACACCATTTTATATTAAGCATTAACTGAAAGTACTTTGTCTTATATATGTATTGGTGTATAAAGAATGGAAAATAATGTCTAGTTATTAATTCATTCACTACACTTTTAAACATTCCATCCTCATTTTCAGATATCAATTCAATAATATGTCTTGTAAATAAGAATTGCTTCAATTTCAATAAAAATATGATGAAATTGAAAAATTGGCAATTGTAGTTCATAGTTTGCTTGAGAATCACAAAATTGGAAAAGAAACTAGACTTTTGAAACATTTAGAGAAGAGTTACGTAGGTAGGAAATAACACTATGAGGTTTATTTTAATTTTGTTTAGTTGTTTCTTGATTCACCTCATACTTCTTAACTCCCTCGCAGACTCGAGTTTCTTCACTGCATTTGTGACATTCTCAATGCTGTATTACGTCCACAACTGATGTCCAACGGTCTACTCTCCTGCAGACTGACTTCAGATCAGATGGCGCAGAGTTCAGTCTGCAGGAGAGGAGGTCGTTGGACATCAATTGTGAACATAATACAGCATTGAGAATGTCACAAATGCAGTGAAGAAACTCGAGTCTGCGAGGGAGTTAAGAAGTATGAGGTGAGTCAAGAAACAACTAAACAAAATTTAGAGAAGAATTTGACTGAAGATGGAAGTGATACATACTTTTGAAACCGGTATCGTGAAGACACGCAACTTTGTGAGGTGAGATGTTAAAACATTTTCTCCAACTCATTTATTAATTTAGAGAAGATTTTGGACAGTTTGAGAAAACGTATACATTGAGAAAAACAAATATAGATCCATGAAATTTTAAGTTCCAGTCAGCAAGATTTGATATCAAAGTTCATCAAACCAGCACCAGATTGCAGTTGAAAAGTTTGGTGACAGCAGAAATTCAACAGTTAGAGTTTTGGCTGAAGATAGAAGGGATGTCTTCAGTAACCGGTCCTATGAAAATCACGGAGTTTTATGAGGTGAGATGTATATTTTCCAATTCATTTATATAAACAGAATTGTTCCAGTTTTATTTTCTTTTGTAATCAAGTTCATTACCAAGCATAGTATCACAATTTTTTTAAAAGATACTCATTAAGAATAGAGTCAAGTATATTTTAATTACTCATTTCTATTTAATATAAATCTTCTTCTTCTTCTTCCTTCCAAGTATTAGGCCAAGGCCTGTTACGATCCTATAGAAAATTTTCCCTCCAGCGTTTCATAGGACGGCCCAGTGATCTTCGTCCTCTTGGTATATAATTATAAACAGCTTTGGGGATCCGATTTGAACTCATTCTTTCAAGATGGTGTTTCCAATTTAGTTGGTACTGTTTAATATATTCCAAAATTGGCATAGTCTTCAATTCTTTTAAGATATCGGTGTTCCTTTTCCGATCCCATCTGGTGTAACCCGCTGTTCTGCGCATGAATCTCATTTCACAAAAGCCGTTATTCTGCTTTCATGTTGTTTTTTTAGTGTCCATGCTTCACTGCCATAGGTCAACACTGGTCTAGCCAAAGTGTTATATAAACGTAATCTGGTGTTTTTTTGTACAAGGGATGGTTTCATAACTTGATTAATAATTCCTAAACTTTTATTATAACTAGTAACTTTTTCAGGGATATCCTTTTCATCCCAGATAGAGAGATAATATCCAAGATATTTAAATTGATTAGATCTCTCTAAAATTTTATTCTGGAGACAGATTTTACTTTGTATGGGGTCCTTCCCATGAAATGCCATAATTTTAGTTTTGTTAATTGATATTTCCATATTAAATTTGGCACCTATTTTTTGTAAATTATAAATTGATCATTGCAAATCATTTTCGGAAAGTGCCAGGAGAGCTAAATCGTCTGCAAAAAGAATAGCATCGAGTTTGAGGTTCCTATTGATGGGTATATATCCTCGTTGTGTTTTCCTCCTCCATTCATTTATTAATTTATTCATGTATATAATGAAAAGCACCGGTGAAAGTCCACATCCCTGTCTTACTCCAGTGTTGATCTTTTCCCAGAAGATAATTTGCCATCTTGTTTAACAGAGATTTCATTATCTTTATAGATGTTGAAGATATTAGTAATATATTGTTGTGGAACGTTATCATCAGCTAAAATTTGTAGTAATATATTTCTGTCTACTTTGTCAAAAGCCTTTATGAAGTCAACGAAGGCGATATGAGTTTCTACATTGAATTCCTTGTGCTTTTTCTAATAGTAGTTTTAGAGTAAAGAATCCATCTGTACAAGATCTACCCTTTCTGAATCCATTCTGCTCTTCTCCAATTATATTTTCATAAATTTTCCTCAATTTATTCTTAACAATATTAGCATAAATTTTATATCCAGAGTTCAACAAGCTAATTCCACGATAGTTATCTTTGATTTGGCAACTTCCTTTTTTGAAGATTGGTATTACAATGGATTTGTTCCAGCTTTGTGGTGGTTCTTGTCCTTCCCATATCATATTAAGGAGAATAAGAAATCTGTCTAAAATTTTTTTAGTTGAAAATTTAAATAATTCTTGATTAATGTGGTCTTCTCCGGGAGCTTTGTTACTTTTTAATGATTTAACAACATCAGTTAGTTCATCTATAGAAATTTGTTCCAAAGCAGTGTTATTTAATATAAATGAATATTTAAATTTAGCCATAGGAATTATATATTTTTTTTCTGAGTACATTGCTTTTACTGTTTATTTTACTTCATGTACCTAAAAGCTGCGTTGAATGGAATATTTTACCTAAACACAAAAATCCTTTTGCAATAGTGTGAATACAATTTAGGTCTCTTAATTGCAGTGTATATTATATTATTGTCCACCGCTGTGGTCTCAAGGTAGCATGCTGCCTTGTTACGCAGCAGGCCCGGGTTCGATCCCTGGTCAGGACAGGTTTTCTAGGTGAGGTTTTTATCGGGGTTTTTCCTCACCTGTAAGACAAATGTCAGGAAAACTTTAAGGCCCAAACGGTCCCCAAAATCATATGTCCATCATCATCACCTTATCATTATCATCATCCTCCTCCTTCACTGGTGTGGAAAGCAACGGGAAGCTACCACACCTACAATTCCCTAGTAAAGGTGCAAAGCACAGCATGAAAATGCTATGATTTCCGTGAAAGACCTGCCCTCGGGCAGAATTACTATGGATGGATTATATTATTACTAATATTTGTATTGATTTATGTTATATCAATTCATTTTATCATCTTTCGTGATAGGAAAACCCCGAAGCAAGCTGACAGATTTTCTGGCAACATGTCTGGGAATTCAGCCTATGATCACTGACAACTAGCCCAGAAGACATCATCAATATCATGATACAAATACCAGGCATGAAAGCCTAAGTCAGAACTAATTGCATTATTATTTATTTATAATTTTTTTTCATTACTATCATCATTATTATTATTAGCAGTAGTAACAGTATTTTCTAATATTCTGTAAATTCCTGTAACTTGTATTATTATTTTTTATTACTCTTCTAATTTCTATTCTATTCTATTAAAGGCCATGGGGTCATGAATATAAGAAACCACAATCTTAGCCAATGACAAAAGAAGAAGTTAGGATTTCAGCTTATGCTCTCGTTTACTTTACCCCTGGAAAGTAGACAGTACACCTACTCATTTTATAAGGAGGCTGAGTAGAATTCAGGACTACTCTGGATAAGAATAAATGATAAAAAAATGAACAGAAGAACAGTAAATAACAAAACAGGTAAAAATGCTTCATTCCATCACTAGTTATAATTATCATGAAAATGGAGTTTTAGAATTATTAAAGTAATGATAATTTCAGAAATTAGAGTCGATAAGTAGAGTTTTATTTAATAATGCTCAGCACATTAGTATCAGAATTCAATTGTGGGTGTCAAAAAATTTATAGATTTTGCTTAGAGGCTTCTTATTTCAAGCTTGAGATTCTTTATGTTAAAAAGCTACAACATGGTACACACAGCTTTAATTCTCTTAGGAAGCCACACCCATAATTTTTACACACTGACGAATTCATTGCAAGGGAATAAAGCATATTTTGCTAATTTCGATATATTCAAAAGCAAATTAATATAAAAAATGTTAAATTCAAATTATATACAGCAATAATAAGACCAATCATATGTTATGGAGCTGAAACCTGGGTACTAAAAGAAGTAGATAAATTAAGACTATTAACATTTGAGAGGAAAATATTTAGAAGAGTGTTAGATCCAGTAAAGGAAAATGGAATTTGGAGGCTAAGAAGGAATAATGAATTATACATTAAGGTACCTTAATGAATATACCTCATAGTGAGAATTCCTAAAATAAGTAATGAATTATACCTCAAGAATAATAAAGAAAACACAGTTAGTTTCATCAAATCCAAAAGATTTACAATGGTTTGGACATACACTAAGAATGCCAAAGGGAAGATTGCCGAATGATATTTTGAATTGGAGCCACAGGGAACAAGACCAAGAGGAAGACCCAAAGATCGATGGGAAAATGACGTAATTGAAGATTTAAGAGAGATGGGGATTTTTTATTTGAAATCTACTGCACAAGATAGGAAGAAATGGCGTAAACTAGTTGAGAAGGCCAAGACATTCCACTGGAAGTCATAGAGCCTGACGAAGAAGAAGAAGACAAATTCATTGAACCTGCTGGGTTTGAACTCATGGACTTTAGAACCAGAGGTGAGCATAGCCCACCAGGACAACAAAAATAGGGTAGGTAAACAAGCAAATACCGTAATATAAGCCCTAATGTGTTTTAGCCTTTATGGCCTGGGATAATTAAATACCCTGATAAATCTTTAAAAAATGTTGATAGTATAATGAGGATACAATACCTGTACAAAGAATCCTTGGATAAACCGTACAGCCATGAACATTTGTAGACTCTGTGTAAAGTACAGACACACACCTAACAATCCCTGTGTGCAGAGGCAGGTAATAAGGACGAAGCGCCTTCCATAATGATCAGCAAAGAAACCACAAACAAAAGCTCCAATTGTAACACCACAAAAGTATATAGTGGCAAGCATAGGACGCAAATAACGACGCTCACACACTAGTTGCCACTGAAATAACAAAAATTATAATTTTCATAGTAAATTTTATCAATTATCTGATTTGTATCTAAATGATAGTGTAGGTACTAAATCATCTGAATGGAGTTTCTATCTTTACTGGGACTTCAAACTAAAAAGAGAATTTTAGTTTTGTTCAAGATATGTGTTTCAGTAGCTCAATACAAGAGATCAAAAGCTGAAAATCTATGTTTCAAATCCTAGTTTGTTACAACTTTTTCTCTCAAGTTATATTAACTATAGCAAACAGAAAGCTTGTTTGGAAGTAATAATTCTGCTAAACTTTAATATAAAATTTTATCTTTTTGCATTTAAAAAAACTGTATATGCATTAATTCATGTAAGATTTTTCTAAGTCTAAAAACAGTAAAACTATGCATGTATAAGGTTTAAAGAAATCATCAAGAAATGGCTGTACAGCAAACTCTTGATTATCCGTGTGCATATTATCCAGTTGTAGATTATCCAGGCATGGCTCTTCCTACTGTATTTTTAAACATGAAGATAAATACTGTACTGTATTGTTTAATGTTATGAAAAAAGTCTTTACTTTTAAACATACTACTGTGAACTGTGCTTAGAAACTCTCACAATAAAGATAATTTCACTCATAACCCCCTCCCCTGATGCATCTGATGGTATCCATGGTATATTTTGAGAAGGAAGGGCTATCTGTTAAAGCTGTCCTACCTCTAGACAATGCACCCAAGTTCAGTGAGCTTATATCTGATGATGGTCAGATTATTGTGAAATATCTGTGCTATGTGTCACAACTCTGATTCAACCCAAGGACCAAGGTGCGACTGCTAGTGTTAAACAACATTATCGCACCGACCTTGTACGAAGCCTAATACACGAGGGAACTGACGTCACATTTTAGAAGGCATGGGAAAAAGTGAAACCAACCACAAGAGAACAATAGTGGAATAAACTCATGCCATCTAAGAATGAAGAAGACTTTGCAGTATTACTTCCAATAACTGTGACGCTATACATATAGCTCATTTGTTGAAAGAAGTTGCTGGCTGTGAAAACATGGATGAGGAAAATGTGGCTGAGTGGTTGCTGAGTGAGCCGTGTGAACCTGGCTTCGAAACACTGAATGACGCAGCTATTATCAATAAAGTGCAAGGGGGAGGGAAGGAGAAGTGAAGACGAAAATGCAACAACCTTTAAAAACAAAATTAACCACACAGAAGCATCAAAATGTATAGGTGTTTTATTAGAATATATGAAATAAAAATGAATTTGATTACATTGATGTCTTAACCCTTTAAGTGCCATGAGCTGATTAGATCGGTTCTGATGTTTCTGTCAATTACCTGCCAGATAATATACTTAAACTACTTGCAAAGCCGATCACATCGGCAGATGCGATTTTAAATGTCTGACACAGATATTTTACCATTGGCATGCAGAGGGTTAAGTGTTAGGAAATTAAGAACTGTAATCAGAAAGAGTTTAGATGATAAATTGAAGCAGAGGAAAATATCGGACTTCTTGGTGTAAAACATGTGGTTTCAACAGAGATTTGTGGTTCCTAGACACAAATTTTGCTTTAAGTACAACTGTTTTCGAATTACAGTACTGTAATAAATACTGTATTGTATGTATTCATGTAGACTTTCACGGCCGGAGTTGCTATGAGTCTCAAGACAACCCTTGAGGATGCCAGATGCAGTCACTGGCGAAACGTCGGGGAACTACAAGCCTCACGACCACGGCCTACAGCCCGAAAATCTTCTTCAAGATCATCATAACTGCATTGCATGTTTATTGTTAGAATAACTTAATTGGATTATCCATTAAATTTGAAGAGAAAAATTTTCGCCCAGACCGGGACTCGAACCCGGGACCCTTGGCTTTCCGGGCCAAGTGCTCTACCAACTGAGCTACCGAGGCGAGTTACGATCTAGACGCAAATTTTTCTCTTATATACGTTGTAATTCCCTATCGCCAAATGCTTTTGAAACCATTGTTTCTATCTTTGCAAATGGCGGCTTCTTAGTTAAGAAGACATTTATTGGAAATTTAACATTACTTTAAAAGCCAGTAAGGCCTCTAATGATGTTTTTATTATTAATTTAACATTTCTCAATGAAAGATAAATTAAATTTGAAGAGAAAAATTATCCATGTTTTTCGATTTTCCATGCATATCTTGGTCCCATTTAACATGGATAATCGGGAGTTTGCTGTACATTTTGTAAAATTTATTATCAGCCAGTAGCGGTTCCTGGTATTTGCCATAGAGCCAGTGCACATCCATTTCTTAAAACAAATTCTAATATCAATTAATAAATAATTCTGTTCTCAAGTAATAATAAAGATAGTTTAAAGAAATCTTACTGAAATCTAACCTAAATAAAATCTACATACTAACAAAAATCAAAAGCTAATTTAAGTAGTAATGTTATTTATGTAAATAATTGCTAGGGTTTATTTTTTGAAAAGAAACATTAACGTCCGAACTGAGAATTGAATCTCTGTACATTGATGTGCTGTCCATTACACCATTTGAGATACGATATGAAAGTTAACATTTCTTTCCACATGTAGAATTCTCTTACATCTGAAGATAGATAGAGTTATTAACAATGCCATCAGACAACTTCTATTCAAAGTATTTTTAGCAAGAATTTTCATTACATTTAAGTAGTAAAGCTTAATATTTTGATGTTATATTTAGTTTAACATGTTCCAGTCCGGGGGTTCCATTCCCAGTTCAGACAATTTTTCTTTTCAAAAAATAAACTGTCCAGGACTGGAACTTGTTAAACTAAATATAACATCAAAATATTAAACTTTACTACTTAAAATTAATGAAAATTCTCATTAAAAATACTTTGAATACAAATCATCTGATGGCGTTGTCAATAGCTCCAGCTATCTGTCTTCAGATGTAAGATAATTGTATATGTGGAAAGAAATGGTTAACGATTGTATCATGTCTTGAATTATGTAATGCACTGCACGCTGACATATAGAGTCAGAGGTCCGGTATTTAATTCCCGGTTCAGACGTTAATTTTTCTTTTTAAAAAATAAGTTCTCCAGGACTGGAATATGTTAAACTATCATCATCATCATAGTACATTCACGAATTTAGGCCATTTGTTGACTTGTTTCGGCCTCAAGAGAAACACCATCCAAAAGTCTTTTGAGTGAAAGTCCTGGTTTTCTTCTTCCTGTAGGTTGATATCTTAACATTTGTTTGGGTATTCTGTGATCTTACATTCGATGAACATGTTGCATCCATCTTGACTTATAATCAGAAATTTTGTTTTCTAAAGGTTCCATCATAACATAAAAAAAAAAATGGCCAAGATTGCTAAAACTTACATTGTGAATATGCAAAATTCTATGTTGAGTCATTAAAACACATACAACTGGTTGGGAAATGTTGTTTGACTTATCCTAAAGTTCAGCAAAAATTATATTTCATAGTTAAATATGGGAAATAACATAATGAGGTTCTTAGTTCAATGAATGAATGAATGAGTCAATTCTTACCTTACCTCATAGTTCTTTTTTTTTAACATGGAAACTGCAGTTTTCAAGAGGGCATCATATCGGCTAAGGATGAGAGGAATGTCCTCTTAAAAACTGTAGTTCCTGTGTTTAAAAAAACATGAAATATGAGATAAGATAAGAATTGACTCATTCATTCATAAAATTATATTTCACTGACCTCAGTAACAATTGTCCAGTCATTCCTTTCTGATTCAAACTGATAACCTTGTGGACAACTTGGTTCATTTGTTTGTACTGATGTGTTCAGCTCCTTCACACAACCTTCAATTGCGGCACTTACATTATCAACCTGTGAAATAGAAATTTTAAAAATCAAAATCTCTATACACTTTAAAAGTTGGTAAATTTTATATCAGAAATCAATTCTAATAAAAAACTTCAAAGTGAAATATGTATTAGAAGTCAAAAAAATGTGTGATTGTATAAAAATATTGGTTTTGTTCAAATAAAATGTTAAGTTCAAAATAATTTTCATTCATTCACCAAAATATAAATTTTTTGTCAAAATCATCATCTGAATTAATTCAAATTTCTGGCCTTTCCAAGAGTATAATCCATCCAAAGTAATTCTGCCAGAAGGCAGGTCCTTCATGCTATGCTTGCAGTTTTACTAGGGAATTGTAGGAGTGGTAGCTTCCCGTTGCTTTCCACACCAATGAAGGATGATGATGATGGCCATATGATTTCGGGGACCGTTTGGGCCTTAAAGGTTTCCTGCCATTTGTCTTACAGGTGAGGAAAAACCCCAATAAAAACCTCACCCAGAAAAACTGCCCCGACTGGGGATCGAACCCGGGCCTGCTGTGTGACAAGGCAGCACACTACCTCGAGACCACAGCAGTGGACATAAGAGTATAATATAGTATAAGAAATGTGGCACACATTTGGAAAGCTTCAAAAAGTCTTGAAATGATTACAAAATAATATTTAGGTACACAGTAAACTGTTTTTGCATTTATTTTATGCACTTCTGAAAAAAAAAGATTAAAGCATATTTTTGAACAAAGGCAGTTTTGCACTCTTCCTTCTTCAGCTGTAGTATTACAGTAAAAGTACAAAAATCAGTAAAAATGGTAATTTAAACATGATTATGATTTTTATTTCATTTCTGAAACATGGGCAAAAGTCAAATGGGCAACTAGTACACATTTTTGAAAGAAAAATTCTGATTACGAGTAGAAATTTTGGATCTATATGTGATAATGGCATATGAAGATAAATATATAATAATGAACTGTATAAAAATACAAGGAGATAATAAAGGTAAAAATATAATAATAATCATAAACTTGGTAGATCAGACAGGCAAGCATATAGCAAGAGCCATAAAAAAATTAGTCCCTAAAAGAATCATAATGGGAGAACCAGGAGAAAGGAGATGGCAGGAAGCTCTAGATTTCAATGGAGGGATGGAATGGATGATGATGCTAAAAAGATAGGTGCACCCACTGGCAGAGACATGCAAAAGACAGATGGGTTATTGGAACTATGATGAACATGATGATGATTTGAACATTTTTCTTAAGTTTGTTTTTTGTTCTGAAAATCAATACAACAATAATAATAATAATAATAATAATAATAATAATAATAACAATAATAGTAACAATGGTAATGATAATGGTGATCATCATCATCGTCGTCATCGTCACCACCACCATCATCATTATTATTATTATAAATAACCTTACATTTACTTACAGAGTTAAGCCCTCGTAGCATTGTCTACCACTCAACCGGGTTAGAAAAAAATATAATACTTAGTATTATATCTAAAGTTACAATAAATATAAATGATTACATGGTATATCTACAATATATGTTGATTTATTCTAGATTTAACAAGTAAAAATATTAAATGTGCAAGATAGAAAAATGAAAATAAAACTACTAATGAAATAAAATAAATTTAATTCTGGAGAAAAATTAATTATCTAACAATAAGTTATTGTATGAGCATGAATTAAAAGTGTTAAGTGTGCAGCAACCCCTGATATCTTGAGAGAGGGAATTCCAGGAATGGGCAGAGGCTATTGTGAAAGAAGTAGAATAAGAAAATGTGCTGTGGAGAGGGATTGTTAGAAAACTGTTATCTTGTGACTTAACATCATATATGTTATATTCTTTTGATAAAATTACCAAATTACTTGTTCAAATTAAATAAACAAGATTTAGACTCGATTGCATAATAATTTAAGTATCAATTTTATACCCAATGCATGGAAATATTAAAGACATTTTCTCATTTTTATTATCCCACAGTCTTGAAAGATGAACTTTGCTAACTTCTATTTTAATGGCCCGTAACTTTAAAAATGAGCCAAATTTGCTAAATGACAGATTTAAATTAAAATTTTTTATACCTCACCACATATCCAGGCTTCTATTATACCGGTTTCAAAGCTTAGGCAGTTTCATCTTTAGTAATTTCTTGTCAACTGATGTTATCCTGATTGACATAACATCAGTCAACAAGAAATTACTGGAGATGAAGTTGCCCAAGCTTTGAAACTGGTATAATAGAAGACTGGATATGAGGTGAGGTATAAAACATTTTAATTTGAATCTTAAATTAAACCTCAGTGATTTTTTCCTATAAAAGTTTGCCAAATAACATTATGATATATTTTGTAGTATTTTTATATCACTGAGTGGGGTGTACTTTACATAAATTTACAAAATAGGGATGATTTATCTTTAATCCTCTTTGTTATAAACTGTATTGCTAAATTTTGTTAATTGGAATGTCAGAAATTAAAGAAAAATTCAACATGGCCTGATGGTTTTTTATTACTGAATGAGAGCTTAGGACATTTAAAGCTAAAGTGAATGGATTATTAATTAGAATAACACATTTAAAAGCTAAAGTTCCCTATAAATCAGTATGATGAAGTGAAATAATTAGTAAAATTAAGAAATGATATTGTACCTGACAAAAGTAATGTGGTGTATAGCCTTGGAAAGTTGGTAATGTGTGATTAATTGAAACAATTGAGTTGTAACAGCTCAACAACAGTAAAAGTAATATTTTCTTGGGCTGAAAAACATCTATTGCTTCTTTTGATGGAATCTATAACAGGAAAATACCATTATTAACTTTTAAAACATTCATAACAGTAATTAAATATTGGAATCTGTTATTTTCTAATATAAGAGTCCCTCTAGTAGAAGAAAGATTATCTCCTTAAAACATTTACAACCTTTCACCTCTAATTCACTTACAGTAAATTCTAGTAGTCATAAGATATTAGATTGAATAATAATAAATTGGTTGTATGAGGTCACTATTTATATGTTTACATTAGCTAACAGGCTTACAGCAGATGTTAGGATATCCAACAGATAAAAACAATTGTTAAAATGTTATATTAATTTAAAGGTCTCAAAAAGAGCCAAGAGCTGCACCTCAGTTCTTTGTACTGACATATTACACAGCTAATATTTTTGTGTCTTAAGCATAATAAATGTAAAATATAAAATATTTTATTGTTGAACAGCACCTATCCTCCCATTGGAAGTTACATTATAATTTTTTAATCATAATTGTTTTCATATACTGATATGTAATAGTTGCAAATCAAACTCTCATTTTCAACAGTTCACACATGGATTCTCAGAAATTGTATCAAATACATTACAAACAAAATTTCATCAAACATACCGGCACACTTTAAGTTTTCATTGTATGTATTTATGAATTATATTAATTTGTATCTGAACTTTTAATAACAACTTAAAAAATATTGCATTTAATACAATTTTTTTTTTAAATTGTGATAAAAAAATAAGTAGGAATATTTAAAGCATGTAACACAGATGAGAGTTAGATTATTCTTGCATGTAAGTTTAATTATTTTCTGCAAAATATGTGGTTTTGTGAACTAACAACCAAAAAATTAATTTATTTCTATGATTGCTTATTGAAAAAGGGGGGCATGGAAACTTCTTGTAGAAAAGCAGAGAGAAAAAGCTTACAGTAGGTAAGATAAGAATGAGGTGGGGAGAATATCATAATTTGAGGGAGATAAATTATACAGAGGATGATTGAAACATATTAATTGAAGATAGGGATAAATGGAGAAATTATATTTAAAGAGAAAAATTATACACTCAGTCTGGGGTTTGAATCCAGGACCTTTGGCTTTCTATGCCAATGCTCTACCAACTGAGCTACCTGAACAATCTAATCTAAATGCAAATTTTTCTCTTATGCATTGTAACTTATGTCAAAGCTGTCATAAACCTTCAGGTTTGATAATGCTGGTAAGTTAACAAAATTGTCTAAATCAGTTAATAAAGACATAATAACTTCATACAATATACAATGGAGCCTAAAAAATAGTGTACAATACATAATATAGAAAATATGGTCTCTAGATACCAATACGAACACTTGTTAATAAAATAATTATAGATAGAAAAATAGTTTTAATTAACATTTAAGAAGTTACCTTTTTAATCCCATTATGATTCTTGACATGATCACTTCTGATCATTAACCTACAGAACGCTTTACAAAATAGTTATACTATCACAGTAGTCTTAATGTGTTTAAAAAATCTTACTATATCTCCTCATCAAGAATGCAGCCTTGAGATGTCTGACAAGTGGAGCTGGAGAAAATGATAGTGAAACTTATGAAACAATCTTTGTTTCAAAACCACATGTTGTTCATTTTAAGTGAAAAACATGTGTCTTCAATTAGCTATGGTATTCCTGACTTCTGCAAACCTTAGAATTTTATTTAAAAAAATATAATTGGAAATCCTCAGAGTGATGATACAGGCTATACATTTCTAAAAAAACCAGAACTGTAGATTTAGTTAGTTAATTAGTAAAGGTCAGCCTTAAAAGATTAAATTAAATGTTTCATACATCCTCATATCCAGTCTTCTAAGTAGACCATGGTTTTAAATCCTTGGCGGATTCATCTTCAGTGCCCTCTCTTTGACCGATGTTATGTCGAACAGAACTACTTCTTCTTCCTATAAAAGTTCAAAAAAGTTTAGCTTTACTACCTGAATTCTAAGCAGCCTATAAATGTCTAAAAAACAAGAACTGTACAACATTTAGTTAGTTAATTAGTAAATTAATAGTGAGTGGAGAACATATTTTTAATGACTCACCTCATATAATTATGAAATTATGTTCTCCACTCACTATTAATGATATAACCTCATAATGTTTACTTCCCAATATTAATTTAAATATAATTAGTAAATGTTAGCCTTACTATCTGAATTCTAAGCATATATGGGGTGTAACAGGACCTCACCGATAAAATAATAGGAATGATAGGCCATGCAGAGAGGATCATTTTTGTGAAAGAACATATAGTCGCAAACATGTTGTTTATGAGTTATGTGCACATGAAGGTGTCCGCCCATAAGGGTCGGTATTGAATACAAACAATTGTACACGTATCATTTTATTCAAAAATACATGTTTTCACAATAAGTGTTCAAAGAGTCGACCCTGTGCATGTTTGATATCATCGTAGCAATGATCGGCCAGCACGGCCAAGCATGGCAGGATTCTTTTTGACGTCATCAAAACACTTATTGTTTGAACACTTGTTGTAAAAACATGTCTTTTTCAATAAAACAATATGTGTACAATTGTTTGTATTCAATTCTGACCCTTATGGGCAAACACCTTCATCTGTGCATAACTCATAAACGACGTGTTTGCGACTATATGTTCCTTCACAAAAAATTATCCTCTCTGCATGGTCTATCATTCTTATCATTTTGTCAGTGAGGTCCTGTTACACACTGTATATATTTAAAGGAAGTGACACTATGAGGTTTATTTTAATTAATGGGCACGCTGTAGCGTAGTAGTTAAGGCACTGAGCTACAAGCCGGAGGGTTGAGGGTTCAAATCCCATTGGGGTCAGGATTTTTAAACTGGCGGCACTATGGCCCTGGGGTCGACTCAGCCTCTAACGGAAATGAGTACTGGACGCTTGTTCTGGGGGTAAAGGCGGCCGTCACGCAGGGCTGACAACCCGGCTGACATAAAGTGCCGATTGTCTAGAAAAAGTGGGAGCCTTAAGCTTCTACTACCCCAAGGGCCTCCGGGCCTGTTGTGGGATCACTTTACTTTATAGAAATTTTCAATCTGCAAACATGAGGTGAGTCGTGAAATTTTCTAACTCTATATTAATTTATATGTATATATTTGATTAATTACAAAATTGGGAGATTGTAACGAGTAATTCAAATTTTAATACATGAACTCTGCAATATGAAATCGCTGCTTTTAGAAATCAACATGTAGATAACAATCAAATACTTTATGGTCTGGTAACTTCACTTAGTCAACTTTTATAAGATTCATGATATGTTCCATTGAGGTATTATTCAAAATTAAAGTATAAAATAATGGAATATTTACCTAAAAGGTCCATCTCCTCAACTTTATTAGTGCTATAGTTAAATAACTAATAAATTTGAGGAGACGGACCTTTTAGGTAAATATTCCATAATTTTATACTTTAATTTTAACTTGTCCACCGCTGTGGTCTCGAGGTAGCATGCTGCTTTGTCACGCAGCGGGCCCAGGTGAGGTTTTTATTGGGGTTTTTCCTCCCCTGTAAGACAAATGTCAGAAAAACTTTAAGGCCCAAATGGTCCCCGAAATCATATGGCCATCATCATTATCATCATCATCATCCTTCACCGGTGTGGAAAGCAACGGGAAGCTACCACACCAACATTCCCTAGTAAACTTACAAAGCATAGCATGAAAATGCTATGATTGCAGTGAAGGACCTGCCCTCGGGCTGAATTACTATGGATGGAATTTTAACTTCACTTAGTATGAAAAACAAACTTTCACTTTATTTCAATCCATGTGCTGGTTTAAATTAATTAAAAGTATTTCACAAACAAGTTTTAAATTGTAGAATTTGAACACAACATTTAGGTTCATTTTATCAACTTTGATTTGCATGAACTCAACAAAAAAGTATAATAATTGGTGATTCTCTATATTTAAAAACTAGTCCAGCCTACTTAATGTCTATTTCTTCCATTTCAAACTCCATGAACAACAGGCCTAGGACACTATTGACCAATCAGTCGGTTGCTGGCCTCACATCCACATATGCTAATTATAGCCAACATAGGGTTGACTTATGGTCAGCCTCAGTGGCAGTTCGTGAACTGAAAACTGAGAGTGGATCACAATTATTTAAGCATAATATAAAATAATGTAATGGCATGACACCCGAGAAGGCCACTGGCCTACAAGCTGCTGCTTGCCTCACACCCACATGTGTTAATCACAGAGGTAGACAATCATTCAACCAATGTAGGGGGTGACATGCGGTCAGCATGTCAGGTCCTCTAGCCGTTATATCTGGTCTTCTCAACCTGGAGTCGCTACTTATTGTAGCTACCCAAATGCCTCATGCACCAGTCCCATACTGGCCGAAATTCCATGTAAAATTTCCTTCCCCATGGGGGTCTCAAACCAGCCCAAGTCCCATTGCTCTGTGCTAAGTCACCTTGCCTTAACCACTCGGCTACAGCATGGGACTATATATATATATGTGTGTGTGTGTGAATGCACTGGCATTATCAAACCCATAGGTTCATGGCCACATGGACATAAGTTCTCCATACATCCTTATCCTGACCTAGTGTTTTCAAATCATTCTATCATGATTGATATTATTCTATCTCATTCTTGGCCTACTTTCTGGGCGATTTCTCTCTGGCTTTCCTACACCAAGTTTTCAGGCCCCTCTGTCATTCCCAATTTATGCCACATATTCTGTCCATTGCAGTCTTCAGGACTTAATGTTCCTTCAAACTCCATGGCGCAAGATGCCTACAAGGTCCTTGGCCTACCAGCCGATTGCTGGCCTCACATCCACATGTGTTAATCACAGAGGTAGACGATCATTCAACCAGGGTAAGGGTGACATGTGGTCAACATATTGAGTTATCCAGCCGTTATAGTTGTTTTTCTCAATCTTGAGCCACTACTTATTGTAGCTACCCAAATTCCTCAAGATGCTGGGTGAGAACCGGTCCATACTGGCCGAAATTTCATGAGAAAATTTCTTCCCTCATGGAGATTCAAACCAGTGCAAGTCTTGTAGCTCTGCACCAAGGGAGCTTGCCTTAACTACTCGGCTACAGCGCGGGACATTAAAGTAACTTTTCCATCTATTTAAAAGTTACTTTAATCGGCTATTAAATGTACATACAGAACAGGATATTGAAGAGGATAATTTACAGACTGCAGAAATGCTAATAGCAGAACCAAGTACATTAGAGGTTGAAATAGTGATAGAAAAATTGAATATGTATAAAGCATCAAGTTCCGATGAGATTCCAGCAGACCTAATAAAATCAGGGGGAAAAAAAATTGATGGACAAGATACGTCGGTTGCTTATTATGATTTGGGAAAAAGATGCTCTTCCAGGTGAATGGAAAGAATCAATGGAAAGAAAGGAGATAAAACTGATTGCAACAACTACAGGGGCATCTCATTACTTTCAACTTCATACAAAATTCTAACAAATATATTAATAAGCAGACTTACTCCTTAAATTGATGACAATCTAGGAGATCATCAATGTGGATTTAGAAGAAACAGGTTTACAAGAGATCAGATTTTTAGTATAAGACAGATTTTAGAAAATAAATGCGAATATAATGGTACTGTACATCAACTATACACAGACTTCAAAAAGGCATACAATTCAATTAAGAGGGAGAAGTTATATAGTATCCTGCTGGAGTTTGGAATTCCTAAAAAGTTAGTTAGACTTATACGAATGTGTCTAAATGGCACAAAGAGTAGAGTGCTTTTGAAATCCAGAATGGGTTGAAGCAAGGAGATGCACTATCTCCTCTACTATTTAATTTTGTGCTAGAGCATGCCATCAAATCTTTAGAGAACGAAGAAAGCCTACAACTCAATGGTATTAATAAGCTGTTAGTTTATGCTGATGTGTAGTACAATTGGGCGATAGCAAAGAGATACTAAAGGCCAAACGCACACACTATTGAATAACACTAAGAAATTGGGACTGGAAGTATCATCATCAATGGCAGGCATGGATTAAGCCAATTGGCCTGTTCCGTTTCAGGAAAGAAATTGATCTCTCCATCTCTTCTTAGGTCTTCCTGGGTCTCTTCGCCCTGTGGGTCTGTAGTTCAATAGCTGCAGAGGTAGTCTATTGTTTGGCATCCTCAGAAGGTGTTCATGCCAATTATTTTGATATTTTTGAATGATTTCAGTTATTGCTGGTGTGTGAGAGCTTTGCGGATATCTTCATTACGCATGTGATCATAAAGCGTATAACCCGCTAAAGGTCTTAATAACTTCATTTCTGCAGCTACTATCCTATTTAATTTACCTGTAGTAAGAGTCCAGGTTCAGAACCATAAAGTAGAGTTGGAAGAGCCATTGTTTTATAAAATTTTAGAATTGTATCTGGACGTACTTTTCGGAAAAGAATGCTTTTTATTGTTCCTAAAGTTTTTGAAATTTGACCAATTTATGTCTATGTCTTTACATGTGTCGTACGAAAGATTGCAGCCAAGATAAGTAAAGTTATTAACTTGTTCTATTATATGTTGTTAATAACAATTTTAGTTCGTATCGGTATTTTCCCTTGAAACGCCATAGTTTTTGTCTTACTCACCGAAATTTGTAAATTATAATCTTGGATTATATTTGACAATCTATGTACTGCTCTTTGTAGGTGATCTTCAGAAGTAGCCAATATTACTTGATCATCTGCATACATTAATGTGTTGAGGGGTGGACCATCAATCATAAAGTGTGATTGTGATTCGTTTTGCCATAATTTTATGATTTCATTCATATATAAATTAAATAGAAGAGGGGAAAGTGGACAGCCTTGTTTTACACCTTGGGATATTAGTCTATCTGATTTGCTGATTTGATTATTTATTTTTATTCGAATTTGTGTGTTATGATACATGCTTTGAATCGCTTGAATTAAATGCTTGGGTATTCCTGCATTATGTAAATATTAATAAAACTAAATATATGGTCACACATAGAAATACATTATATAATGAAAATGGACAACTAATGACAAATGAGGGAAATTTTGAAGAAGTAGCTGAATTCAAATACCTAGGAACAATAATCACAACTAGGAATGAGATGCACAAAAAAATTAAACATAGGCCCAATTCTGGAAATGCGTGCTATTATACATTACACATTTATATATTATACAGAGACTCTTGACATCCTAACTCCATTAAAAAAACGTTAAACTGTAAATATATAAAACTATTATTCTATCAGTTATATTATACAGATGCGAAACATGGACTCTTACTTTAAGGCAGGAAAGGAGATTACGAGTATTTGAGAATAAAGTTCTTAGGAAAATTTTTGGACCAAAGAGAGATGAACAGTCAGGAGGTGAATGAAGAAAACTATGTAACAGTGAACTACGTGGTCTTTATAGGAAGCCAGATATAATAAGAACAGTCAAGTCTCTTAGACTGCGATGGGCAGGATATGTGGCACAAATGGGGATGGAAGCTTCTTGTAGGAAAACCAGAGGAGAACGCCCAGTTGGTAGACCAAGAATGTGGGAAAATAACATTAACTATTATTTGAGGGAAGTAGATTATACAGGGAATGATTGGAAAACATTAGCCCAGGATAGGGATATATGGAAAGCTTATGTCCGCGCGGCCATGAACCTACGGGTCGATAGTGCTAGTGAGTTAGTTAGGTATTTTATTAGCCATTTCTTCATATACACACACAAAACAAATAAAATAATCAACATGTCTGCTAAATTAATGCTTTATATGAAGGGTACAAGGAAAAAATAAATAAATAAACACATGTAAGTTAGTTTTTCCTTCAAACCTAGGAAAAGTATCTGTAGTTGTACAACAATACATATTTCCTTACATGTATGCCAAACCGATTTGCAGTTCTCATGTAAATAATTAATTTACTTTGTATATGTTATGCTTATGGGCAGGACATGTGGCATGTATGGGTGGATGAAAGAGGTGCATGAAAGATTCTTGTAGGAAAACCAGAGGGTAAACCCCCAGTTAGTATACATAGAATGAGGTGGGAGAATAACATTATCCATGATTTGGGGAAAGTAAGTTATACAGGGGATGACTGGAAAACATTAGCTCAAGATAGGGATGTGTGGAGAGCTTATGTCCGCACGGCCTTGAACCTACAGGTTCTACATTCGTAGATCTAAATATTCAATCTCCACATTTATGATACTGTATTAAATGAAATAATACATAAGTCTCGTAGACTGCGAAGGCCAGGACATGTCACACAAATGGAGAATGGAATAGGGACATGGAAATTCGTAGGAAAACCAAATGGAAAGCGCCCTGTAGGTAGATCAAGAATGAGGTGGGAGAATAATATTAACCATAATTTGAAGGAAGTAGATTATACATGCGATGATTGGAAATCATTATCTTAAGATAGGAATGTATGGAGAGATTTATGTCCGCGCGTGCATGAACCTACTAGTTCAATAGTACCAGGGAATTAGTTTCATGTATGCAATATACATGAATACAGGCTATAACATACCCAGTGGTGGGAAAAGAAAGAGACAAGCATGTTCCTATGTGTTTATATTCCAGTTGTTAATAACATATTTCCATTGATTGTTTATTTCGCAGTCCTTGTATAGAGTATATCATCCATCCATAGTAATTCTGCCCGAGGGCAGGTCCTTCACTGCAATCATAGCATTTTCATGCTATGCTTGCAGCTTTACTAGGGAATTGTAGGTGTGGTAGCTTCCCGGTGCTTTCCACACCGATGAAGGATGATGATGATAATAAGGGTGATGATAATGGCCATATGATTTCGGGGACCGTTTGGGCCTTAAAGTTTTCCTGACATTTGTCTTACAGGTGAGTAAAAAACCCGATAAAAACCTCACCCAGAAAAACTTCCCGACCGGGGATCGAACCCGGGCTCGCTGCGTGACAAGGCAGCACGCTACCTCGAGACCACAGCGGTGGACGAGTCTATCATATAATACTCAAGTTTTAAAAATGCAGTAATTAAGTAAAAAATACATCGACATGTTTTTTTTAATTTTCATCTACATACATTTCCATTTAAGTGCAGAAAATTATACGAGGCATATGTCCACCTCCTCGGCAGGCGGTTACTCGGTCTATGAAGTTCGTGATGACTATTTCACAGACATCTCTGTTGATGTTGATACGTTGAATTTCTTCCTTAAGTTGGAGAACTGTTTGTGGTTTGTTCACCTAGACTTTGGACCTGTCAGATGTGTTACACATCCCGCGAGACAGTAACCCTAATCCCTCAGCCTGTGATCTCAATTCGTGGCGACTTGGAATGCCCTCCCAGATCTTGTGACCTTACTCAATGTGACTTCTTTTGTGAAGTTGTGTGAGAGTCCAAAGTTTATGTGAACAACCACAAACAGTTCTCCAACTTCTTCTTCGGCTTTCCCCCACTTATAGGTTTGCCGTCTTCAGTTCCATTTATCTCTATCATTCCAATCTCCCTCTTCCAAATTCCTATCATTCATTATAGTTCTGACGTAGGTTTTCCATTTCCATTTTGGTCTGCCACGTTTATTTCTTCCAGGGGGTGGCCACTGGTATATATTTTTGACCATCTTTCATTTTCAATTCTTTGTACATGGCCATACCATTTAAGCGTTTGATTTTCAATCCTCTTAACAACAGATGTGGTGACATTCATTTCTCTCCAAAGGAATTCATTTCTTATTTTATCATGTCTTGTTTTTTGGAGGCTTCTTCTAAAATAATCAAATTCAACTGTTCTAATTTTATTCTTTTTTAATTCCGCCAAAGACTAAGTTTCACTTCCACATGACAAAATATTCTGTATTATGCTCTTATAAATTTTCATTTTAGTTTCCTTTGTAATATTTTTGTTCCAAATTATTCCATGTAATGTCTTAGTTGCACTTTTTGTCATTGCAATTTTAGTCTGTACATCTCTCTCACAGGTACCTGAACTTGTAATTATTGACCCAAGATATTAAAAAAAATTCACTTTTTTTTCCCCCTGTTTCGAGTATGAGGTCATCCACATCCTTTCCCAAACACATATATTCTGTTTTCTGTAAATTTATATTCAGTCCCCATTTTTTATATTCTTCCATTAGTTTATTTATCATATATTTCATATCATCTTCATCCCCTGCAAAAATTATTTGATCATCTGCAAACAACAATGAATGCAGTACTTTTCCTCCTATAGGAATACCCATTTCAGAGCATTTTTTATACCACAAGTTAAGAGCCTGGTCTAAATAAATGTTAAAAAGAATTGGTGACAAACTGCATCCCTGCTTAAGGCCTTTATTCACTGTGAATTCCTCTGTTAAATTATTCTGTATTTTTACTTTGTCCCGCGCCGTAGCCGAGTGGTTAAGGCATGAAGCCTTGGCGCAGAGCTAGGGACTTGCGCTGGTTCGAGTCTCCATGGGGGAAGAAATTTTCTCATTTCGGCCTGTATTGGACCGGTGCCCACCCAGCATCGTGAGACATTTGGGTAGCTACAATAAGTAGCGGCTCCAGGTTGAGAAAACCAGCTATAACGGCTGGGGGACTCGACATGCTGACCACATGTAATCCCTACACTGGCTGATGATCATCTACCTCTGTCATTGACACATGTGGATGTGAGGCCAACAGCCGGCTGGTAGGCTAAGGGCCTTCTAGGCCTGTCGCGCCAGGAATTTTTTATTTTTACTTTAGCTTTTGTATTACTATAAATCCTCCTAACAATATTAATCCATTTATCACAGATATTCATATTTCTCATTGCCGTCCATAACAAATGTCGAGGTACACTATCATACCTCCAACTTAAGGAAGAAATTCAACGTGTCATCGACATCAACAGAGAGTCATCATGAAGGTCATGAACATCATACTTGATTACTTACTCACTGGCACTATCGAACCCGTAGGTTCATGGCCGCACGGACATAAGCTCTCCATACATCCCTATCCTGAGCTAATGCTTTCCAATCATTCCCTGTATAATCTACTTCCCTCAAATCATAGTTAATGTTGTTCTCCCACCTCATTCTTGGTCTACCAACTGGGCGTTTTCCTTCTGGCTTTCCTACAAGAAGTTTCCATGCACGTCTTTCATTCCCCATACGCGCAACATGTCCTGCCCATCGCAGGTTCCTAGGAACATGTCCCTGTGTTTGAGACTTTGGCATGGGTTCCCTGAAGTAGTCCCCGACCGGAGAACCGAATGGGGGACTATTTGACCTCCGGAAAATTTTACCCCAGATGAACCCATGTCCGCATTTCTTGACGGTTGTATTTTTACGGTGAAAGATCGTCACTCTTTCGCCCAAGGTACTTTTTACGTCTGGCTTATCACTTTCGACCAGTCCGGCATGGGTAACCCTATCGGCAGCAATGCTACCGCCGGCACAGCTCTCAGGATCATTTAAGCACGCAAGCCACTCCACCACGACAAGGTAAAGATACCATGGAGGGCATGAACATCATAGACCGAGTAACTGCCTGCCGAGACAGTGGAAGTGGATATGTCTGATATAATTTTCCGCGATTAAATGGGAGTGTGTGTAGATGAAAAAAAAAATATATTTCGATGCATTTTTTACTTATTTATTGCATTTTTAAAAACTGCGTAATATAAGAATGGCCCTTTAGAATGGGAAATGCCATAATATACACTTTTGTGGATTTTATGTACTTACACAACCTATAATGAGTCTATACGAGACATATTCAAAGGTGTTTAGAGATCTCAAATTTAAAATAAATAATGGTTTCATGTGCCAGTGTTTTGGAACTGAGCCCAATAACACATTTTTATTGCACGGTCGGAACAGGTGCATTAAAGGAAACAAAACACGTGTGTAAAATGCAAATAGTCGATTAGTAAGTCACTGGGACGATTAGTTGTAAATTAATACATTATATGACACCTTTGCCAGGTCTGCCAGAGTCGCTTTGTTTAAGAATTTTTCGAAAGCATTGGCTCAAGAGGTAAAGTTTGAAACATATTCGAGAAAACTCGGGTTTTAAATTCGACTGAGACCAAACTGACTCAAGAACATTTTTTTTTTTTTCAATCGCCAAGGCAAATGCTGCAGAAATAGTGGTATTTTATTTAATGGCGCCATTTGACAACTCTAATATATGTTTTTATCTACTCATAGTGTAAATAAGATCGAAGTCTGAATCCAGCAATCGCAACCCGCTGTGCGTAGCAGTTCGACGTCCCTGGTAGATTTAGAGCGGGTGTACAGTAAGGCGGGTGTGGCGCGGACGGTAGTGAGGAATATCCAATCTACCAAATCACTAATTTTATTACTTCCCTATAATTAAAAGAGAGTGAAAATAATAAATTATTACAAATATTACTATTAATATAATTTTTGTTGTTGTCGATTGGGCGACAGTGGAAATATATTTAAAACTTGTGTTGGGGAATTCTAGGGGAAAAGTCAAGAGAGGCCTAGGTGTAAGAGAAAAGATACATATTCGGATGGATCTTAGGGAACTGGATTTTTCAATGCCACCTGTTTGTCATTCGACATTTCAGGTATTATCTCCTGGCATTGGCGTATTGTAACCCACTTCTGAGGTTTGGGCGCCTGGAAGGCGGGGTTACGCTGCCCCAATGATATGATGGGTGATGACGATGGGTAATGATGCGCCAGGAGAGGCCTTAAACCTAAACTTAATCTAATGAGGTGAATATGATATTGATGGCCAGATGATGTTCGGGGACCGTTTGGGCCTCTTAAAGTATCCTGACATTTGTCTTATAGGCGAGGAAAAAAAAAACGCCGAAAAAACCTCACCCAGGAAACTTGTCCCGAGCGGGGATCGAACCCGGGCCCGCTGCGTGACAAAGGCAGCACGCTACCTCGAGACCACAGCGGTGGACAGGAACTGGACATTGGATATTTTGAACTGGACCTTTGGCTGAGGATAAAAACAAGTGGAGGGTCTAATTGTTAAATGTGGCATTAAACATACGGGTTCGATAACCGTAGTTTATTATTATTATTATTATTATACTGGTAAGTTCAAATACACTAATGAAATAATATAGCATTGTGTGCAGTTTATGTAAGATTAAATGTAAATACATTAATAAAATACATATGTAGGTGAATATAAGAAGCAACCCTGTGTTTTAATTTTTGTGGGGTTACATGTATTTCGGATATAACACGGAGCATTTGGGATTATTCCTTGGTTATCTGGAATTAGTTTATTTAAAATTTTGAGACTGAACTCCAGATTGATCAAGAATTACTACTTATCGAAATGTCATTTGTTTTAATGTGTTGACTGAAATCGTAGCGAGAATAATATTCACGTATCAACAGACATGCAGGAACTAAAGTAAATATTTTCAGATGTCACTCAAAGAATATAAATCAACTTCCTCTAATTTGTTACGTCCATGCAAATGTAGGTCGGACATGTGCAAAACATACATTCCAATTCGGTAACTATGAAATATTCAATACATTCTCTACCCGTTCTCTACTGTCCAATTGGCAGCTATCATAACATAGCTCTATCAACTAATCTCCTAGAGTATTTGTTTCTGTAATTTGTGCCAGTATGGTAGGTTTTACATTTGAATAGTTGCCCTGAAAAGATATCTAACAAACAAAAATTCGAAAACTGAGTTTTCGATTAGTGATTTATCCGGAGAATGTCATGGCATGGTGGACGTAAAATTATCCATACTCTCTTCCAGACCTGTTTTATTTATTTTTAAAAGTTGGCTTTCAAGCGAATAGTGATCTGTAACAAAATGGCTAAAGCAGTTAGTCTAGTGATGATTAGCAGTGCAGAAAAAAAAATTGCACATGTGCAAGTTCATTTCACCACAGTTTCGTGAATTCTAACCAGAATCTTAGAGAAATTGAGTGAAAATAAGAAAGACACAAAGAATGTAACGAAATAACATTAATATGGAAAATAGATATTGAAAACTGATTCAGTTAGAATTTGTTCTAATGAATTAGTGTTCAATATGTTTATTCTACTTCTTATTGCAGCATTTTTAATTAAATATGGAATAGATAATTATTCCTCTCTATAGACATCGATTGTTTTTGTACAAAATTCTGTTTTAAAATTTTAATATTCAGTCAGTAGCATGTTATTTTGCATTCAAATTGGCTGTATATGTTTCCAATAGGATGAGAAATTAAAGTGTATATGATATAATAAAGGTAATAGCCTCAAAATGAACATTACGCATTTTTTCGTTTTACCAACAATTTGTAGTGTGTGGGTTAGAGCTCTTTTCGGGGCAACTATTAATTTGAATTTTTACAGGTATAATCTTTCGATATCTGGGAGTTGTATTAATATGCCTCATATATGTCAGGAAACCTTTAATTTCCCCCTCAAAGGAAATTGTATATTCGAATTGTTCTCCCCGAAAAAATTATAATTTTGACAGGATCGAATTCCTGACCTACGAGATTCCGGACGAGTGCGTTGTGCCAAAAGTATTTATGAGATTCTCCCGAATTTTTCAATAACTACAAACGTTTTCACTACTTGTGAATTAAAGTTTTAGTCTTTTTTGGACATTTAAATTCTGAAATATTAATTTATTTATTTATGTTGCTTAGCGAACATTTTGGGAAAATCATTGCATATAATACAAAATTTTATATCCCATTTTTTATGTATCAAATCAACTTGCAATTGTTTTCCTTATGTAAAAAATAACATATATATATTTAATAAAAATAATTAATTCCTGGTAAAATCTTTATACATTCTTAAGGTTTTCTCTGTGGTATAAAAATTGGCATCTTTGATTCGCAATCCCAGATATCCCAGGTTCGATTACTGGTTATATCATAGACGTTTTACTTTCTGTATAGTGTCTGGAATAGTGTCCGCCAAAGCTCTTGAGGATATTTAAGTTGTTATTGATACGAGAACTTGAGAAATCCGGTTAAGAAAACTGAAAAATGATTAAGACAATGTGTCACTCGAAGATATATGTAAGGAAATAAGCATAACTAAATTATCTTGATTCAGTAACTTCCACAAGGTTTGCCCTCACATAGGGGTATACAGGTTTAGACTTATTATTATTATTATTATTATTATTATTATTATTATTATTATTATTATTATTATTATGACAACAACGACGATGATGACGATTACGAGGGTGACGAAACAGACAACTTAATCCATGAAGTGGAGAAGAAGAAGAAGATGATGATAATAATAATAATTTATTATTATTATTATATGTCTAAACCTGTATACCCTATGTGAGGGTTCTTGTGGGCAGAATATCTGACAACAGTTCATGAGGTCCAGTGTTCAATTTCTGCTCAGACAACAGTAATTTTTCCTTAAAGGGATGGTCGCCCATGGTCTGGAATTTAGGTTAAGTTTAGGTTTAAGGACTCTTCTGATGCTTCGTTATCTCTTATATCCCATCATATCATCGGGATATCCTAACTACGCCTTCCGGATGCCCCATCCTCTAAGGTGGCTTACAATTTCGCAAATGTCAAAAGAGAATATCAGAAATATTGAGACAATCTGACAGAATTTAAAAAAAAAACATTATTATTATTATTACAATTTTATTTGTGAAAAATAAACATTGTTTCTCGAAATAATTATTTTTCTTATAATTTCGTGATACATGAATACGTGATGCATTGTACCAACTGGAAATAGTACTAGAGCATGAGGTTTATGACGCGAGTCATAAAGTGGCGATATTTTGGGAGTTCTCTACTTGCAACCAGGTGATGGGGTTGTAGGTGGATCGAGAAATAACTTGAGATGTTGGCGGGCAATACTAAGTTATTTTCACCACTCTGATACATTAATTCCTCGATATAAACTGTTAACTCATAAATGTACTCCAATATACACTCACTGCAGATATTTGAAAAGTGTTAAATACTGGCCTTGTCAAAAAAATAAATAAAATGAGCAAATAGATCACAGTTACGACTGTCATATAAATATAACATTTTATAAACGTTTGTGGCTTTTATTCGGCACGGAATACAGTACAACTTATAACTATAGTCAGGATTTTTATGTAATAAAATATAAGTTTGTAATTCAGATAGTATAGCCTATATTATTCAATTGTTTGTATGTAAAACCAAGAAAAAAATACAATTTTTTTTTTTGCAAATGCCCCAGGTTGTCTTTCGACATTCCTGGTGTTCTCTGCTGGCACGGCGTACTTGTAACCCACTTCTGAGATTGGGGCGCCTGGAAGGAGGGGTTACGTTGCCTCGATGATATGATGGGTGATGATGATGATGATAGTGGTGCGCCAGAAGTATTAAATCTCATATTATTCAACTTTTTGTGCATGGAATCAAGACAAAGGCAGTCATAAGTCTTCTGATTTTTTTTTCAATGCCCCAGGTTGCCATTTTGACATTTCTGGTGTTCTCTCCTGGCACGGAGTACTTGTAACCGCTTGTAAATTAATGTGCTTTTATGTTGAGTTGAATAAGTAAATGGAAAAATAATTATACATTTATATTTTTTAGATACCCCGTGCTGATTACCCAGCGTTGCCCGGGAATCTACTAATCCCGATCTTCTTGACATAAATGAGTTGAAATACGAAAATTAATTACTTTTATGTTTAGTTAAATAGGTAAAGGGAAAAATGTATATCGTAATTATTTTTAGATACCCCGTGCTGTTTACCCGGCGTTGTCCGGGAATCTACTCATCCCGATTTTCTTGGCATAAATGAGCTGAAAGACAAAAATTAATGTACTTCTTATGATTAGATGAATAAGTAAAATGAAAAATAATTATAACTGTATATCGTAATTATTTTAAGATTCCCCGTGCTGATTACCCGGTGTTACCCGGGAATCTACTTACCTCGATCTTCTTGGCATAAATGAGCTAAAATTCGTTATTGTGAGTTATCCGTAAAGGAATACCTGCCATGTGCTGCTATGCTTGAACAGGAATCTACATACTTGTCTCGATCTTCTTGGTATCAATGAAAGACAAAAATGGTTATTGTGAGTTATCCGTAAGAGATAAACATATGCTGTCCCGGACTTTTTTGAAGAGCTTTTTGAGATATTCAATTCTGTGTACATCAATTTTGTGTATTTGTTATGGTTTAGGCAGCGTAAGCCATTTAAGCGTCCAAAGAGCTACTTTTTTTAAACGTTTTCTACTACAAAGGGCAATTTTTAAGGATGTAGGAGTTGAGTACCACAACTCTCTTATAGCCTCTGTTCATCCCGGGAATCTCCTGAACATTTCGCAAAAAGCTCCATCACAATCGGATCAACGGTATGGCCGCGCATAAAGTAAGAACAAACAAACATTCATTTTTATGTATTACATGAGTAATCTAATGTCACCCACTGAACTTTTCGTGCTTTAGGTTCAGCGCTGAGAAGATAGACAGCTTCAATGTGGTCTATTTTCAATTTTACGCACCATTTCGCAAACCACTTTAATTAGATGTGTGTGTGTGTGTGTATATATATATATATATATATATATATATAAATTTCGTGTCACGTTGTTTGTCCGCGATGGAATCCTAAACTACTGAACCGATTTTAATAAAATTTTGCACACTGTGTGCAGTTTGATCCAACTTGAGACATAGGGTAGTTCATAACTAAATTTATAGTCGCATTATTTTTTATTGCAAATTATTTGTTTATTATTTAACAAAGAGTTATAATTTTCTGTGAGTTCCATACGATTCTAACAGATGGCGGTGTAAGGTAATTTGGTAAGGTAATTGGTTTATTATTTAACAAAGAGAGATCCAGGTGGCTGTGCTTTTTGTTGCAACCGCGAATTTCAATTGAATTACAAATATTGATTATTTCATGATTTAAGTGTGTTCAGTGTTTATTTTATTTTCAATATATTGATAATAATATTAATTTCGCGTGTAAGTATTAGTTTCAAGTAATCTGGCTGAAAGACAGCAACTTAATTTAAATTTAACTGGACCGAGAAGGGACATTGAACAATATGGCGAATCAGTTCTAGAGACCATGAATGATAAGATATCAAGTGAATTCCCGCAAATTGGTATAGGACTATGTGACATAAATCGTACATTTAAGAGGAATGTCAATTTAAAAACATATGAAGGACCTAAGGAACGGAATAACAGAACTGTAAGTAAGTCTGTTAGTTATAATAATATGCCTAATATTACAGAAAACAATCTCCATGCCTCAATTAAATGAAAAACAAGATGACTATAAATATATACACAAGATGATATTACTATACAGAGACTTCTTGATGATGATGAGAATCCAAACTGGCAACAAGTTCGTAGAAAAAAAAAAACGAAAGTATAATGAAATCAGCACGCCTCCTCAAAATATTCCATCAATAAATTTATATAATCCTTATGATACACTTATGGATGATACTGAGAATGCAGACAACGTAAATTCATCTCAATCAACAAAACCACTTCCACATAAACCACCACCCATATTTATACCGAGTGTAGTTAATGTACCACAAGTAATAAATTGTTTAAAACAAAAACTTTCTGATTCAGATTTATCATACAAAATGTATAAAGAAGAGGTTAAAATCCTGCCAACCTCTTCTGAAGCTTACAGATCGTTGGTGAGATTGCTAATATGAGAAAAATGCAAAATATCACACGTATCAGTTTAAAACAGGAAAGGGTTTTCCGAGTAGTTCTTCGTAATATGCATTACTCTATAAATACAGAGAGTATTGTTGAGGAATTGCTAGAACTAGGACATCGAGTTCGTAACTTATATAACATTCGACACAGAGTTACAAAGGAGCCATTACCACTTTTTTATATTGATTTGGAGCCTCAATCCAATAACAAGGAAATTTACCTAACTGAATCATTACTACATGCAAAAATTAGCTTTGAACCACCGATTAGTGCTAAATTAAAATTTAAAATGTTTATAATTCAAAATAATAAATATTGTTAAAAATTAAGAATTATCTATCCTACCTCATTTATAAAATGAAATGTTACATGTTATCAACTAACAACTTTGTAATTTACTCATTTGTTACAAACTTGAATATAAAATTAATAAAATCTAAAATTCAACATTTTATGCTGATTTGTGCTTCTTATCAACTCTACGAAATTTTTCATCAATCGTTTTCAAATTTTGACTTCAGGTTCAAATCTCAATCCCGTTGATTTTTATACCGGCTATAACGTTTCCGTCTTTATTCGTAAATAATAATAATTTCACTTAGTTTACTACAACATAATTTAACGTATACCTTAGCCACAGCAACGCGTGGCCGGGACTACACACGCACGCACGCACGCGCGTACGCACACACACACACACACATATATATATATATATATATATATATACATATGATCTTTGATATGTTGGATTTGTTTCCGCCACGAATAGCAGAATAACTATTAAAACATCGAAAAAAATAAGGTAAAAATATTTAAAGGCGATACGAAGTTGGCCGGGCCAGCTAGTGTGTGTGTGTGTATATATATATATATATATATATATATATATATATAGAGAGAGAGAGAGAGAGAGAGAGAGAGAGAGAGAGAGAGAGAGAGGGGGGGAGAGAGAGAGGGGGGGGGGAGAAAGAGAGAGAGAGAGAGAGTATAGGATGAGTGTGTGTAGTGTAAAGTGTGTTGCATGAAGATGATTATTGAAGAGAAGGGAGAAGATGAAACCCGGAGCCGGCACATAGCTTACTCCTGCCGATAAGTACCAAAGGAGCCGCCAGGCTTAACGTCCCCATCGGACGAACGAATCGCTATCAACAGCACCACAATGTCTCCTCAACACAAGTTCTGCGGAGAAATTTCCATATTAATGCAGGATATAGAATCTAGCTATTAAGAAATTTAATGTAAGCCTACGCCTGGTCCGAGATTGAAAATTTTACAATTATATTATTTATATTAAATTAATTTTGCAATTAACACTTCCAACCCCGCCGGATATCGAAACCGGGCTCGCTAAGTAAAGAAGCAGGCATGCTACCACTTGAATCAGCACGACGGAGAAAAAATAATCCCATGCCGGGAATTGAACCTGGCTTCCTCGGTGAAAGTCAGGTAACCCAGTCTCTAGTCCACAAAGGAACAATAATACTAAAGAAGAGGGGGGAAAGACACATTCGCCCAAAATATATAGGCCTATTACGAAATACTTCTAAAACTAGGTGGGTGGATGGATGGAGTTTTGGAAGGCATCCAAAGATTTAAAATTCGAATTTGGTGTACAATCGCTAGGAATAGAGAAATCTGGAGGAGAATGCTTGGGGGGGGGGCTATGACCCGACCCGGTTGTTATGCCAAATATAATGATGATGATGATGATGATGATGATGATGATGATGACGAAATACTTTACGCTACACAAGATATACGGGGAGTACGCGTAGTTTGTTAAAGCACTACACTAAAAGTCGGAAGGTCGGGGGTTCGAGTCCCGATGGGGTCAGGATTTTTAAACTGGCGGCATCATATTCCTGGGGTCGACTCAGCCTCTAACTGAAGTGAGTATCAAACCCTTCTTCTTGGGGTAAAGGCGGCTGACACGCAAAACTGACAACCAGACTGACATATCGTGCCGATTGTCTAGAAAGGTGGGAACCTTAATATTCTACTACACCAAGGCCTCTTAAGACCTGTAGTGGAATCACTTTACCTTTTGCAAAGAAACAAACCATCAAACGTTAGTTACTTTAGCCTCCACGACGTGACGTAATAACGGATGACACGTTTGTTAGAGTAAGCTGGAATTTATCCACCCGTATAGAAGGATTGTCCAGTGAATCCCCTGAAACGGGACTATAAGCAGCACTTGTCCCACTTTGCGTTCCCCTGCCCCGTCGCTACTCGGATTTTACAGTTATAATTCCTTACGTTTCTTGGCACAATGTATTACTGTGAGTATTCAAGCAGAAGACTTAGTTCGATGCAGAACACTGTTAAGTGCACACGTACTACAAATTTAGCTAATTGCGCGCACACGCTCTCCGCTAAACGTTAACACAATACGCACATTTTTAATATGTCATAGCGAATTGTAATTTTAATTGTATGAACTTGACTTGAATTCATTTATCGAAGATTTAAGAACTCTGTTGGAACCATCGAAGAACAGGTGAGTATCAATGTTTATTTTTTTATTAGACGAGTCCACCGCTGTGGTCTCGAGATAGTGTACTGCCTTGTCACGTAGCGGGCTCGGGTTCGATCCCCGGTCGGGACAAGCTTCCTGGGTGAGGAAGCTTTCAGGCTCAAACGATCCCCGAACATCATCTGGCCACCACCATCATCATTATCATATTCGCCGGTGTGGAAAGCAACGGGAAGCTACCACATCTATAATTCCCTAGTAAAGCTGCAAGTATAGCATGCAAATGCTATAATTGCAATGAAAGACCTGCCATTGGGCAGAACACTATAGAAAAGACATAACATAATGATTTACTTTTATTGTGTTGAACTTTTATACATGTTTATAAAACGTTCAAAGAATAGGCCTATGTTTGATATTCATGGAAATATTTTTTTAAATTTATTTTTTCCCTTGTCCACCGCTGCGGTCTCAGGATAGCGTCGCTGCCTCGTACGCAATGAGCGCGGATTCGACCTCCGGCCGGAACAGGTTTCCTGGTTGTTTTCTTTGGGGTTTGTCCTCACATGTAAGACAAATGTCAGAAAACGTTAAGACTCAAACGGTGCCCGAACTTCATCTGGCCATCATAATCATCATATTCGCCACGTTTAGTAGGCCTATGAATGTATGAGTCAATGATATGTTTTGTCTTAAATGATCGTGTTGTCTCGAAGGAGGCTCTCGGTTAAGCTGATCTCTCATTCCAGGAGGCCCTTCATGTCCTGGTGTGGTCAAAAAATGTGTGTGATCCAATGTTTAAAATCTCTCTTCCGACAGATCATGTCACTTTAAGGGCCAGGTGGTCTGCGGCATGTAAACATGCCTATAAGGTGAGAGGTTAATCTATGAAGAGGACTAAGAAGAGAATTTGATATGTATTTATAGGATCTTTAATATCTATAGTCATCATATTTATATTAAAATATTTGGTTGCATCCAGTAGGATGTGTGTTTATCGTTTATTTATCGTAGAAGTTTACTAAATTAATTTCAATAATTTATTAATGGATGATTAAGAAATGGTTCATTAATACCAAATTCCCACAACGTGTTTGACTTTACAGATGCAGGAAACCGGAAATAATCTCATTCAGGTTAGATGGTCCTGGAATTTTAACCCGTAAATTCTTTATTACGGGACTTACACGCTACAGTCTGAGCTAAATTACTCAGTATATGTTTTGTGTCATTTTATTAAGTTGTCTAAAATGTAGAAATTAAGCCATGATAATATTGCCCTTAAGAGCCAAAACCAAACGGTATCACAAAATCCAGCAAACCCAGTTACGGTGTCGAAATAACTTTACTTTAACTTCAGTTTTCTTAACCAGATTTCAAAAACCATCAATTCAAGTAACTATCAAAATTGTCCTCACGATGTTGAGTGGACTTCAACCAACGGCTCGCTGGAAGAAGTACGGAAGTGATTCAAAAGATAACTCCGAAATACTAGATGGTGAAAAATCGTACTGTCACTTCATTTAGTTTTGTATTCTTACATAATTTATTGTCATTATGAATTGGTCAGTTCAAACAGAAAATATAAATAATATTTTCCAAAACACTGTTTCAGAAGTATAACATTTCGGAGTTCTCTTAAGCATCTTTGTGCATCAGACTATCAAAAGGTGTGGATTTTTTTGATCTACCAGCCGGCTTCTGGCCTCACATCCACATGAGTTAATCATAGAGGTGACAATCATCCAGCAAGTGTACGGGTGACATGTAGTTAGCATGTCGGGTCCCCCAGCCGTTATAGTTGGTTTTCTCAACCTGGAGTCGATACTTATTGTAGCTACCCAAATGCCTCACGATGCTGGGTGGGTACCGGTCCCACAGTGGCCGAAATTCCATGAGAAAATGTCGTCTCCCCATGAAAACCCGAACCAGCGCAAGTCCCATAGTTCTACGCCAAGGCACCTTGCCGTAAGGGTGGTTATTGTAGCGCAGCTGACTGTTAGCATGGGCTACAATTTACAAACTATTTAGATTATTTTCCATTATGTTCCGTTGTAGATGCCTGAACTGTCAACCTAATACGAGTTGATTATTTTCACTATGTGAAATATTTTTAAATTAGTGTGAGATTTTTTTTTCTGTTAGCTTTTGTAATTGCTGTTTGTAGAATCCCATTCGTGTAAGTAAACGACCAATTTTTAAAAGCGTTTTCGTGGTAAAGTCACATTTTCCAGCAACTTCATATTCCTGTTAGTTTGTAATCCTGGTCTACCCGTAAGTCAATCTATCTTTGAATGATCCGCTATGTTAATACTGAATCACGTCTTTTAGGTTATTTCTATCACTACTTCTAATTACTATTTTTCTACAGTATATATATAAAGTAAAATAAATGTTTGGGCGGGATTTGAACCCGAACCTCTGGATTGATACTCCAGTGCACTACCAATTACGCTACCAAGCAAATATAGTAAAAAAAAATATTTTTCCTTATATATATTCTCAGGGGGCACGTCGTAGCGTAGTGGTTAAGGCACTGGGCTACAAGCCGGAGGGTCGAGGGTTCAAGTCCCGTTGGGGTCAGGATTTTTAAACTGACCCAAACCCTCTGGCGGCACTATGGCCCTGGGGTCGACTCAGCCTCTAACGGAAATGAGTACCAGACGCTTGTTCTGGGGTAAAGGCGGCCGTCACGCAGGGCTGACAATAAGTGCCGATTGTCTAGAAAAAGTGGGAGCCTTAACCTCCTACTACCCCAAAGGCCTCCTGAGGCCTGTTGTGGGATCACTTTACCTTTATATATATTCTCAATTACGAGAGGTAGTGGGAACTCGGTCTCCACCTCCATCTAGTAGCTCCTATAACAAGGAAGTAAATTAAATAATATATTTTTACTTTATAGCAGTGACGCTTCTTTTTTTAAAAATATTTATAACATCGAAATAAATAAATAAATATATATATATATATATATATATAATGTATTCGGTCTAGGTCCTTGTTTTTAGTCACAAGGGTCACGGCTACAAACCCGGCTGGGGTCGATGGATTTTTAGGATGAAAAAATCCAAGGAACAAGTCCTCCGGGGGGGGGGTTAAGGCGTAAGTCTAAATATTTTCAGGCTCGTAAAAGAACCTCAACCCTAAATTAGTGCCTCTGAGCAAAATTAAACGCCATTCCCCATCCAAGTAATACCTTAATTGCCTACTAAATGTCTCACTTAGTCGATGTGCTGACATCTGTAGGAAAATAAGTGTAAATTAATTATTTTGGTCAAGAAACTCCCGCCAAGGCATGAGGGTCGCTGATCGTATCTACAACAGCAGTACGTCGGTTTTTTGTAATATTCCAGTTAATAGTCATCTGGACTACATTCCTCTGAGAAATTTTTACAAAACAATCACATCTAGAGAAATTATATATGGTCAAATAAGGGGCTGCTATATACAATAAAAAGCATAATTATAAGTCTGGATAATTGAATTGAAATTGTTCATAAAATATTACAAACTTTACTGGCTCAAATATTAGCGACTGAGATTTGTTTTAGGTATATTCTAGGCTCAAATCGTGGTACCGACCAATCTGATTGACTTTTTCCCGATTTTCCTCCATCATTAAAGCAAATGTTTGATTAGAATGGCATTACTAACACCCATTTAATCAAAATCGTTATTTCACATAATTAAATTTTCATTACAGCCACATAAATATTACAATCGCTATAACAGAATTACACAACATACCACTACCCATATAGCTATTTTCGAAGACAGTTGAAACCATGAAAATATTTTTGAAGTTGTCGTTCTCGAATTTCCATTGTTCCTACTCACTAAACAGATCTTAAAAATTGTATATATAGTCCAGTTCTGGTAACGGTAGTCGGGCTTCGTGAATCCTAAGGCATGTGGCAGGAGGGAACATTGCCGAATGGGGGAGGGAAGTAGTAGCCATGCAAAAACATTTTCTTAATAATAATAATAATAATAATAATAATAATAATAATAATAATAATAATAATAATAATTGTTATAAAAACAACATTTTTCTATAATGAACACTCCAAACATATGAAAAAACATAAGTATTCACTAACACAGAACTAGTAGGTAAAAAAATCAACATGTACTAACTATTATGTTTTCAAAACTGAGTGTAGTTGCTGGCAGTACCTGAAACTCCCCCTCCCCTCTTACCGCACCATACAACATAGACCCTTCAAATGCGGCTACAGAAGCCAGAACTGAACTATACATCGGCCGAAATTTTAGTTTTTCACAACGAATCTCGATATACCTCTTTAAATAAATTGGGAAAGAAATTTTCCGAAAAACAACTAAATCGAACAAGAAGCTCTGACCACAAGATTACAAAACTTTTGCATTAAACATTAAAAATTAAATTTTATACTATTACTTATGATTCTATAAAATATGAATTTTTACCCATTGAATGTAATAATATTGAAAATAATTGAAATTTTAATTTGGATTCGATTATGAATCAAGGAGTAATAATTAGGGGTAAAATCTTAGGCAGTAACGGCTTAAATGTATATTTTTTCGTTTATTAATGTGTTATATATTTTAGGATAATCCATGATCTCACTGAGTTAACGACTGGATTTCCATCCAGTTACGAAATAAATACAGCTTTTTACAGACCTGGCAACCATATTAAATGCATGGGGCATTACTTTAATACAGGTAAATCTATGACATAAAGCAAAAAGAATTCTCTACTCGTGCCCAGTGTATTGTCAGGATGAAATGAAATGAAGCCCTTATCATTGAGGGTATGTGGTATACACAATGCCGGTAGACCATGGCTTCGTATCATTATAGGAACAGATAAAATGAACGAGTTTTGAGAACTAGATGAAGAATTTTTTTGCCAGGGGAAAAGTAAGAAACCTCGAGAAAAACTTGCCCTGGCTTCGATTCGTCCTTTACAAACTTCATAATATGGAGTGACTGAGACGCAAACTCGGAACCCAGAGGTGGAGAGCGAATCACTAAACACACGCGGAGCTATATTTAAATTACTATAATATTTAACACAACGATTAATACTAATCGATTATTTGTATTTATGACATTCGTCTGATAAAGATGCAGTGTATTGAAACAGATGTTACGAATGTAAAATAAAATAAACATTTATGTAAATCATATAAATTTTTGATAATTTTATTTAATAAATAAACAACGATTAATTTATTAAAAATTCTTGGTTAAAATGTGTTACACTCGGGATGAATTATATTCAATCCATTCGTGGATATAGTCTAATATTAATTAACGTACTTGTATAATAAATAGTTATTTTAAGAATAAATTAATAAAATATGGCGTATAGAAGCAATCATTTTATACCCCTGTTCTAAGGTATCAACCTGCATAACCATAAAATAATATTCCCTTAAGGAATACGCAAAGCGGGTTGCCAATAGAACCGAAAACTCGTTAGTGAATGATGGTGCAAGTTTGTAATGAGGAGATGTTTTGGTACAACATATAAATGGATGTCCTCAATTTTGTGCAGATCATTATACTTAATAATAGTAAATTTTATTTTAAAAATCAGGCCGTATAGGAAGTAGACATTTTTAAACGCAGTTCCGTAAGCTGTCCTAAAAACACTAAAATTGTACCTTACTAGATTTCCGATTACCTTATGAACTCAGAAATATAAAATAAAAAATAAATATCCTCAACTCGTGTCGGGTCGAGATGAGATGAAGCCCCTTATATAGAGGTCTGTGAATGACAAGGGTGCTGGCCGATCCGCCTGACGCACCATCACAGAGGTAGATGAATGAAATGAAACCAAATGGATGAGATGAGAATGGAGAAATGATGGAATGAAATTGTAGCAGGGGAAAACGGGAGAAAACCTGCCTAACCTCCGTTTCGTCCACCATGAAACCCACATGGAGACTCGATCTCGGGACTCCAGCGGTGAGTGGCGAGCGTCTACCGCTTGCGCCACGGAGCCGCTACTCAGAAATACATCAAGTTTTTAATCGACATCATAATTAGTTCTTGAAAGTTAACAGATCTTTTATCTATGTTCTTATTTATAGATGCTTTTAACATCTAAGGTCACATAATTAACCAATGCACTGTCACTATCGAACCTGCGTACATAAGATCTCTATACATCCGTATCCTGAGCTAATATTTTACAATCATCTCCTGTATAATCTCCGATTGAGGGTCTTTCCACTTTTCAGCGGTTGCCCTTTTACCAGCCGGCTGCTGGCCCTTCACATCCACATGTGTCAATCACAGAGGTAGATGATCAACAGCCAGTGTAGGGGTGACATGTGGTTAGCATGTCGAGTCCCCCAGCCGTTATAGCTGGTTCCTCAACCTGGAGCCGCTACTTATTGTAGCTACCCAATTGCCTCACGATGCTGGGTGGGCACCGGTCCCATACTGGCCGAAATACCATGAGAAAATTTCTTCCCCCATGGAGACTCGAACCAGCGCAAGTCCCGTAGCTCTGCGCCAAGGCTTCCTACCTTAACCGCTCGGCTACGGCGCGGGACCTGTATAATCTACTTACCTCAAATCATGGTTAATGTCATTCTAGGCGTTTTCCCTCTGATTTTCCTACAAGAAGCGTCCATGTCCCTCTTTAATTCCCCCATTCGTGTCACATGTCCTGTCCATTGGTGCACGAGACTTAACTGTTATGATTAAATCTAGTTTCATATAAAGATCATGTAACTCACTGTTGAGTAGTTTTCTCCATTCGCCTGTCTGTTCATGTCTTTATTCTCAAATGTTCGTAATCTTTTCTCCTCTCTTAAAGTAAGAGTCCATGTTCGGCATCCATATAGGCATAATATAACTGGAAGAATAATAATAGCTTTATATATTTTCAGATTAACGTTTTTTGAAGAAAGTTGAGACAACAAGAGTCCCTGTAACGCACAGAATTGAGCCTATGCTTAATTTATTTGTGCATCTCATTCCTAATTGTAATTAGGTACATGAATTCAGCCACTTCTTCAAAATTTCCCTCATTTGTCATTAATTTCCATTTCCATTATATAATGTATTTATATGTGTGAATATATATGAGAAGTTATATAGTATCCTGCTGGAGTTTGGAATTCCTAAAAAGTTAGTTAGACTTATACGAATGTGTCTAAATGGCTCAACGAGTAGGGTGCGTGTAGGCAAACAGTTTTCAGACACTTTTGAAATCCAGAATGGGTTGAAGCAAGGAGATGCACTATCTCCTCTACTATTTAATTTTGTACTAGAGCATGTCATTAAATCTTTAGAGAATGAGGAAGGCTTACAACTGAATGGTATTAATAAGCTGTTAGTTTATGCTGATGATGTAGTACTACTGGCCGATAGCGAGGAGATACTAAAGGCCAACACGCACACACTATTGAGTAACACTAAGAAATTAGGACTGGAAGTAAATATCAGTAAAACTAAATATATGGTCTCACGTAGAAATACATTATATAATGGAAATGGACAGCTAATGACAAATGAGGGAAATTTTGAGGAATTGGCTGAATTCAAATACCTAGGAACAATAATCACAAATAGGAATGAGATGCACAAAGAAATTAAACATAGGCTCAATTCTGGAAATGCATGCTATTATGCATTGCAGAGACTTTTGATGTCCCAACTCCTTTCAAAAAACGTTAAGCTGAAAATATATAAAACTATTGTTCTACCAGTTATATTATATGGGCGCGAAACATGGACTCTTACTTTAAGGGAGGAAAGGAGATTACGAGTATTTGAGAATAAAGTTCTTAGGAAAATTTTTGGACCAAAGAGAGATGAACAGACAGGTGAATGGAGAAGACTACATAACAATGAACTACATGGTCTTTATAGGAAGCCAGATATAATAAGAACAGTTAAGTCCCGTAGACTGCGATGGGCAGGACATGTTGCGCGTATGGGGAATGAAAGACATGCATGGAAACTTCTTGTAGGAAAGCCAGAAGGAAAACGCCCAGTTGGTAGACCAAGAATGAGGTGGGAGAACAACATTAACTATGATTTGAGGGAAGTAGATTATACAGGGAATGATTGGAAAGCATTAGCTCAGGATAGGGATGTATGGAGAGCTTATGTCCGTGCGGCCATGAACCTACGGGTTCGATAGTGCCAGTGAGTAAGTAAGTAAGTAAGTATATATTTAGTTTTATTGATATTTACTTCCAGTCCCAATTTCTTAGTGTTATTCAATAGTGAATGTTGACCCTTAGTATTTCCTCGATATCGCCTAATAATTACTACATTATCATAAGTAATGCCACGAGTGATTTCCAAATTATCGATAAATTCACGACTCACGAAGTGAGGAGTGAATTTATCTAGAGAATTTGGAAATCAAGAGTGGCATTTGTTAGGACTATTTAACGAATAAAATTAAGCTGTTTACTCACAAATCATTGTTTAACTATAGTTATTTTAAAATATTTATGTATTTAATGTAAACGGCGATGTTTGAAAACAAATCAGAAATGTGAGGTTATGTTCATTCACTGCAACTAGATCATATTATTTATTGCCAAATAAGATCACAATATTGTAAGAATGTACCCAAGTGGAGAAATAATGATACACATCAAACTATATATCATAATCAACATTACGGGTTATTCATTTATATTTTTAGTAAACAACTCAGTAAAATCAAGGAATCTGTTCATTATTTGCTATATCCAATGTATTTGCTGGAGAAAAATAATTTTCTGTCCTGTTCAGAACATTAAAAAGGAGGAGCTTTCTTTATCACAAAAGCGAGCTGATAAAGATAAATCGATAAAGAACGAGATGAAACACGACTGTCATTGGTTGTAAAACAAAATTCATTGAAACGTGATTGGTCATTGACTAGCATTTATGGCATGAGTTAAATAGTCAACATAAACTAACAGCTTATTAATACCATTGAGTTGTAAGCCTTCTCTAAGGTCACGCAGTGTTTATTTATTTAGTCCTATATATATATATATATATATATGTATTATTTCTTTATTTATTTTTATATTATGGAAGATGGAGAACTTGTAATGAAATGAGGCTTAATAATGAAATTCCTTACCAGCATTTGACTTGACTATTGAAGAAAAATACCTCAGTCAGGTTGATTGACTCTGGGGTTTGAACCCGGGACCTTTCGATACGAGTGTCAAACGATTCCGCTTGACGCAACTCGCTCGGTAAGTTAAATTCTTTTGGAATGGGCCTAAGGCTGTTCAGAACTCAATACTCAGTCTGTTACCTACGTGATACTAAAACCCTTAGCATAAAATGTGCTATGCCACTACAACACTTGCTGCTGCAAATGTACGTCTGGGGGCGTAGAACTACGTTCAGAAACGTTCACTGATACTTAAGCATATTTTCCACATAATTATACAATAATTTATGTTTATAGACTACGTCAACTAATACTCTATGAAATGATATGGTTAGTACTGTATTTTATTTAAAGATCATCTTAACGAGAAGCGCGTCGCAATTCAAATGTTGTGGGAGACAGTCGACAAATTTTGCTCAGACGCTTGAGGCCTTTTACTACCGTAAATCTACAAAACGGGACCCACTACTCTTCATTTTCTTTTCGAAGGAAGCCTGGTGCGTTTGAACCCGCGAACGTAGGAACCAGAGGCGATCATGGTAATCATTCTTCCACTAAGGATCGTCATGGAATTATCTATCATGGAATTATCATTTTTGGAATGCTAAAAACATTATAATAATAAAATTATCCGAAACTAAAACAAAGGTATATTAATACTACTATATTTTGTAATTATATTGATTAAGCGTCCAGTTGGTAAGCCAATAATGAGGTGGAAGAATAACATTTGAGGGAGGTTGATTGGAAACGTTAACTCAGGATAGGGATGTGTGGAGACCATATGTTCATGTGGCCTTGAACGTAAGGGTCCGATAGTGCCAGTGAATTAGTTAGTTGATTAATTATACTGATTAACATTTCGATTTAAATCCTATTACAGGCCCTACTATTTTTTACACGTATTCATTTGTTTTATTCTATTTTACAAGTCTTCCTTTTGTAAAACTTAAACCCCAATGTAATTTACAAGTACATGACCTGGATAGGTCAACTATAGACAGGAATCAATACTAGTAAAATTCATATCAAATTTCGTTGAGGTGAAGTCATATGATGAAAGTTAAAAATTAAAATGTACCTGTTGGTAGGTGCAGTCGTTCTCAACTTTGTTAGAATATTGTATATAAAATTAACTGGAGCGCTTTAGGAAGTTATCTTCCATCTTCGGCAGGTTGAGCTTCCACTACTCGATGTTGTTTGTGCACGGTGATGTATACTCCAACTGTTTGTAGCAGCAACTCGGTTGGAGTATACATCACCGTGCACTACAACATCGAGTAGTGGAAGCTCAACCTGCCGAAGATGGAAGATAACTTCCGAAAGCGCTCAAGTTAATTTTATATACAATATTTTAACAAAGTTGAGGACGACGGCACCTACCAACAGGTATATTTTAATTTTTAACTTTCATCATATAGACAGGAAGCAGAAATTCTTGAACCATATACATTAGTCAAAACCACAACAGTGGCAGGATCTATACTATTGGGAGGATACCAAAGTCACCGTCAAAGACAGCAGAAGACGAGGGGGATACACCAAAGATGAATTAAAATTCCACTGAAAGTGAATCCGGGCTGCCGGAGTGGTATGTAGACCACGCCACTAAGTTGTATACATTAAATGACACTGATTGTAAATGTCTGAAGATTTTAAATGTATAAACATCTCTCAGTAAATTAGAGTAATACATTTATTCTAAATCTACATATATCATATTTATCCCTGGCATAACAGACCTAGAAAGCCCTTGTCTACCACTGGTTGCTGATCCCAGATATCCACATGAGTCAGTTACAGAGTGTGTGATCATCCAGATAGTATAGGGATGACATGTGGACAGCATGAAAAGTGTTCGAGTTAAACCTAAGAATATTAAATTTTATGAGATTGCGGGAAATTAATACCCGCAACCTCATAATTAAACATACACTTAATTCTGGTGATGCATGCTATTATGCATTACATTACAGGGACTCTTGTCCCAACTTCTCTCAAAAAACGTTAAACGAAATTATATAAAACTGTCATTCTCCCAGTTACATTAGCTCAGGGTATGGATGGGAAACATGGACTCTTACTTTAAGAGAGGGGGAAAAATACAAGTATTTGAGAATAAAGGTCTTAGGAAAAATTTTTAAGCAAAGAAAGATTAACAGACAGGCGAACGGAGAAGACTATATAAGAGTAAACTACACGATCTTTATAGCAAACCAGATATAATAAGAACAGTTAGGTCTCGTAGACTGCGATGGGCAGGACATGTGGCACGAATGGGGAATGAAAGACGTGCATAGAGGATGCTTGTAGGAAAACCAGAGGGAAAACGCCCAGTTGGTAGACCAAGAATGAGGTGGGAGAATAACATTAACAATGATTTGAGGGAACTAGATTATACAGAGAATGATTGGAAAACATAAGCTCGGGATAGGGATATGTGGAGAGCTTATGTCCGCGCGGCCATGAACATATGGATTCGATAGTGCCAGTGAGTTAGTTAGTTATGAGGTTGCGGGATTACGGCGCTAAAATAAACAATTGAATTATATTTATAAAATTATATATGTATGTGCAGTTAGAGATAAACTATGATTAAGACGGCATAAATATATGTGAGAGAATGTCTTCTTCTTCCTTCCAAGTATTAGGCCAAGGCCTGTTACGATCCTATAGAAAATTTTCCCTCCAGCGTTTCATAGGACGGCCCAGTGATCTTCGTCCTCTTGGTATATAATTATAAACAGCTTTGGGGATCCGATTTGAACTCATTCTTTCAAGATAGTGTTTCCAATTGGTACTGTTTAATATATTCCAAAATTGGCGTAGTCTTCAATTCTTTTAAGATATCGGTGTTCCTTTTCCGATCCCATCTGGTGTAACCCGCTGTTCTGCGCATGAATCTCATTTCACAAGCATGTTATCTTTTTAGTGTCCATGCTTCACTACCATAGGTCAACACTGGTCTAGTCAAAGTGTTATATAAACGTAATCTGGTGTCTTTTTGTGCAAGGTATGGTTTCATAACTTGATTAATAATTCCTAAACTTTTATTATAACTAGTAATTTTTTTCGAGGATATCCTTTTCATCCCAGATAGAGAGATAATATCCAAGAATGTTACTATAGTTATTTTGGAACTACAATATGAATGTAAAATTCTATAGGAAAATAAAGCTCTATTTGAAGCATTTCAATTGTAATATTAACATATAATCAACTGTATCTTATATAGTGGTACTTTTAATAGAATTTTATTTAACGACGCTCTTTAGCAACTGGATCATTGGCGTCCCAATTCAAAACTAATCCTTTAAAAACCGACAAATTTCGTTCAGAATACTCTTATACTTGAGGTCCTTTGAGATGTCGCAATTCTAAATGCGGGACTAATATTGGCGTATTTCCTTTCTGGAGGAAGCCATATTCATAATTTTTACGCCCTTGAAATCGTGTTTGAACTCGCGAATCTCGAAATCGGAGGTAATCATAGTAATTACTAGTCCACCGCTCTCAAGGACTTACTATAATGTATAATGTCCCCTGTCATCAATTGATAATAATCCCCTAAATATGATACATCTATACTACCAGTCAACGATACAGTACGGTAATAAATGTTATCCCCTTATAAAGATACCAATATTCTTCTGTTCATTTATATTCAGAAGTTGGATCTCACAGGCCTATGAGAATGATGGATTTAACAGAGAGGTCAATTTTAATTAACATTTGTAACAGTCCTAAAGTAAAATGAAGACAAATAATATTTTATTTTATGTTTATGGATTTTTGAGAGCTAAGAGGTATCAATTTCGAGAGTAAAAGTTGTTTTTTGGCTCCAAATAAGGTGGTTTTTATGTGAGTCTAAAACTGATTTGTAGAGATATAATTCTGTTTTTGTGTTACGTTAATCACGGTATCAAGTAGCACATTAATTTACAATTTTATACATATATTGAGGGACAAATTGATGGGGTTAAGTATTTATCAATTATGATGGAGTAGATATTTTATTAAGTTTGTAACTGTATAATCCTGCCACTTAACTTTAGTAAATATAATGAAAATATGAGAATGAATAACAAATATGTAATAACTTATAAAATAAAACCAATCACAACTATCTCGAGTTGTTTATGGAGTGAGAAAAAATTAAAACTCTTTATCATAAAACTTATAGGTTACAAAAGAACTAAAGAGATTAAAACACACACACACACACACACACACACACACACATATATATATATATATATATATATATTCCACCGCTGTGGTCTCGAGGTAGCGTGCTGCCTTGTCACGCAGCGGGCCCAGGTTCGATCCCCGGTCGGGGTAGTTTTTCTGGGTGAGGTTTTTTTATCGGCGTTTTTCCTCACCTGTAAGACAAATGTCAGGAAAACTTTAAGGCCCAAACGGTTCCCGAAATCATATGGCCATCATCATCATCCTTATCATTATCATCATTACAATAATCATCCTTCACCGGTGTGGAAAGCAACGGGAAGCTACCACACCTACAATTCCCTAGTAAAGCTGCAAGCATAGCATGAAAATGCTATGATTGCAGTGAATGACCTACCTTCGGGCAGAATTACGATGGATATATATATATATATATATATATATATATATCATCATCCGGTATCATGGCAGCTGCCACCGTCTTCCGGAAACCAAACGCCATTCCTCTCTATCCATCCATTGATTTTCCTCCATTCCTCTGATATTCATAGCTGCTTGTACCCCTTCTATCCAAGTTTTCTTCGGTCTTCCTCTCTTCCTCCTTTCCATTGGGAACCATTCCATAACAATTTTTGGTAATCTTTGCTCCGGCATTCGTTTGACATGACCATACCACTGATATACATATATTAACATATTTATTTATTTGCCTTAGGAAAATCCCAATAACATAACTCCCTTTATTACAGTAGTTTGATGTTACTAACTCACTGAACTATCGAACCCATAGGTTTATGGCCACGCAGAAATATGCTCTCCATACATCCCTATCCTGAACTAATGTTTTCCAATCATTCCTTGTATAATCTACTTCTCTCAAGTAATGATTAATGTTATGCTCCCACCTCATTCTTGATCTACGAACTTGGCGTTTTCCCTCTGGTTTCTCTACAAGAAGTTTCCATGCACGTCTTTCATTCCCCATTCGTGCCACATGTCCTGCCCATCGCAGTCTACAAGACTTAACTGTTCTTATTATATCTGGCTTCCTACATAGACCATGTAGTTCATCGTTATGTAGTCTTTTCCGTTCACCTGTTTGTTCATCTCTCTTTGGTCCAAACATTTTTGTAAGAACTTTATTCTCAAATATTCATAATCTCCTTTCCTCCCTTAAAGTAAGAGTCCATGTTTCGAATCCATATTGTATGTTTTCAGTTTAACTTTCTTTGAAAGGATTTGGGACGACAAGAGTCCCTGTAATGAGTTTGATGTTACTAGTATAATAAATAAACAAATCACTTAACAAGCATAGGACGAAAGAAATGAGTGCAGTAATTTATATTACAAGAAAATACAGCATAATTATGCTATTTCGGTAATAGAAATAGCGATCATATTTTTGAACGCTTTCTACGTATTCGGTACTTCACTGAAACCCTTGAAGGACGGGTACAAATGCATTTGTATAAGGGTTAAGAGCTAAGTATATTCCAAAAGGTAGATTTAATAAAAACAGAAGTAAAAATACATTGGTGTGCCTTTATAAAATTATCGCGAGTTGATGTTATCAAAAACTAAATTAAGGCTAATCAAGCAGCTAAAATCTGTAATTATAACTTATAATAATGTAAAGCTAAGAAAGAAATAAAATGTTCTCTCTGGAGATGAAAATTACACTGATTGGACAATGACGTGAGTAAGGTACCGGTGTTTAAATACTGAATAACGGAAATAACATATGGGACACTTAAGTATTATCCGTTAAACTAGCTTCAGAAAAAAATAATAACCCGTAACTTTTACTGCAAGATCACGTTCACTTTAGGATAACATTTTAAGTTAGATATTTATAAAATTACACTTTTATTATAACGAATATAACAGTACTTTTCTGCACGTCATCACAATTTTTCATTTGCAAATCATTCAAGTGTTACATTCGACACCTGCAGGCATAAAACCACGACTTTTCAATATATATCCCATATATTGCTTTGGTTATGGCCCCGTTAACAGCTAATGATTATTCTCTGACTTTTAACCAATAGAATAAAATAACTTCGTAAGCCTAGTCTACCTGGACAGACCATCTCGATGACTACGTACGTTTCCAGTAGTACCAAAATTAAAGCATTTACTGCCTTATCATGGCTACGCCTAAATGACAGACGAACTTTACATTCACATACCTTACTATTCCAAATTCTGCACACATATTTACCAAGTTATTTAACAACACGTTTTCAAAATTTATCGGCTCATCACAATTTAGGAACAAGATCACAAGACTCTTCTTTACTTTTGATACCACAACACAGGACCTGTCTATACTCTGAATCTTACACAATATCTATGACTAGAGCATGGAACTCACTTCATGTCAGGGACTGTCAATCGCTATCATTATTTAAATCCAAATTAACTGATATCTTAAGTTCGACACAATGAAAACATTAACTGCATAACAACTATATAGAGCATTCCATTAATAATCATCTGGAAGCTACTTACTTTAATTTATACCATTTTAATTTTATTATATTCTATGTTTTTGTTATATTAGATCACATCATCATTGTATTTTGTTTAGTCTGTATTTTAATAATACCTTAAAATTGTAATATGTATGCAATTTTTGTATAATTCTACTATTCGCTGGTTGAGTGGAAGAGAAGGCCTTATGGCCTTAACTCTGCCAGCTAAAATAAAGCATTATTATTATTATATATTTTATTATTAACCTATTATTAATAGCCTACTATTATTATCATCATCATCATCATCGTCGTCGTCAACTTTGTGTGCGCTACGAAGGGTTACAAGGCCGTTAAAGAAAACCAACTACATGAATAAAAATCAAGTAGCAGATAGTTATTTCGAACTCAACATAGATTGGATCCTCTAATTATATCGATTAATTATAATGTTGAATTTTTCAGACTCTCCAGAAATTTAATTACACTACCATAAGTGTTTTAAATAACTGCCTACTGTAATCGAATTTGTGTGTATTATGTAGTACCATAAATTATAAAGGAGAATCTTAGATATAGCACACCATGAAGTTGAGAAGTGTACAGTTTCTTTTTATTTTCTGGAATTTCCATTATTAAGCTACCAGTTACATTAATTATTTATTATCATTTTCAGTATTATTATTAAAAATCAAAATATAATAAATCATATCAGATCTCTCAGGATTGGATGATTTGGTCATCTGATGAGAATGGATCAACAGAGATTAGGTAGAAAAACTATATGAATGGAGGCCTGCCGGAACTAGAGCTGTTGGTAGACCTAAGATGAAATGACAGGACGATGTTTGAGAGGATTTGAAGAAAATGAGGGTGACAAACCCGAAATTGGCAGAAGATAGAAGAGTCTGGCGGAAGATTATTGAGAAGGCCAAAACATTCAATTTTGAACTTGTAGTGCCTTAAGATTATTATTATTATTATTATTTATTATTATTATTATTACCCAAAACAGATTGGGAAGATATAAAATGACAAGTCAATGAAGATAAAAAAAATGTTTTTATACGTCTAAGACAGAATCCAAGACAGAAAGATATCGAAATGATTGTTGAAAAAGTCAAATCATTCCCAAGTTGATGCCTTTTAAGAAGAGATGATGATGATAATTTTTATCGGGAATATTTTTTTTTTACACTACAGTAGTTTTTCCTTCAATCTAAAGTAGTTTATTCTTCCAAAATTCCTGTCTGTCTTGCGCATCTTCTTCCGTCAATTCCATTCTATTCATATTTCTCCTGATTTCATATATCCATTGCTCCTGTGGTTTTTCTGTAGTTACTTTTTTTTCCCCGAATGAGGCCATGTAGGAGGACTACGCAAAGTTCTTAGATGCGTTTCCTTTTACTCCATTCGTCCCTTTTTTTTATATGGGCTTTCTTTCTCTCTTCTGTCCATGATTTTTTTTTTGTCCTCTTGGTCAATCTGCCACGTGTGTACCTTAATTATAAATATATCTCTGTTTATATCTTCTTGAGTAATTCCTGCCAATTTTAAGTTTTTTTTTTTTACTTCCCAATCCGTTCTATAGTATCCACTTGTGCTTTACTACTATTTTCGTAGAATCCTAATATTTGTTTTGAAAATATATTTGAATCATTCGTTTAATACGCCCATAAAATTTTAACCTTCGTTTTCTAATATCACTTTGAATGTCTGTATATAATTTTATTTCCTTTTTATTTTTGAGTCAATATTATTATTATCATTATCATCATCATCATTAATATCATCGTGTGGTATAAACTTGATTGGCTTAACTTTCAGAGAATCTATCAATATTTCGTGAATATAAACTATTATTAATTGATGTTAACCGCTCTTTATATGATAAAAATATGCCCAATATAGCCCTAAAAGCTATTCATAATGTTAACTACGAAAAACAAATGCTAGCACCATGGTGCGTGAAGAAAACGAAATATTTACGGCTTTATGACATACAGAAAAGAATCTCTGAGGTAATTCAAACCGTTATGCTAATATAACTTACTCATACAGTACAATAAGTAATCCGCATCATGGCCTATATTTTATGCCAAAATAAGTAGTAAGCCAACAGCCAAGCTATCCATTATATTGATCAGTTGGGCGATAATTTCTATCTATTCGCTATGATAAACAAAAATTGCACGGGTCACTGTCATTACGCTATTATTCCCGACCTTGTGATATTATACACCATAGCTCCCTGAGACTTTGAAGTAGAATCTTATTTCATAATTACAGTAACTTATACCGATACGTGATCAAATTTTATCTTCTTTGCCTCCAGGATTTTAATGAGTCAAGTCAACTCGGAAGAAGGTAAAGGAGTCCAATCCTAATATTTTGAAATAAACAAACGTATTGAGTGGAAATGCAAACTTCAAGCTTCACAACATTTTGAAAAAATAAATATAGGCCTATACATTTTTTGTAAGGTGATTTCTTTTATATTCACTCCTCATACACTGACTCAAAAACAAATCAAATACTTAATCAGCCTACCGCTGTGGTCTCGAGGTAGCGTGCTGCCTTGTCACGCAGCGGACCCGGGTTCGATCCCCGGTCGGGGCAGTTTTTCTGAGTGAGGTTTTCATCGGGGTTTTTCCTCACCTGTAAGACAAATGTCAGGAGAACTTTAAGGGCCAAACGGTCCCCGAAATCATATGGCCATCATCAATCATCATCCTTATCATTATCATCATCATCCTTCACCGGTGTGGAAAGCAACGGGAAACTACCACACCTAAAATTCCCTAGTAAAGCTGCAAGCATAGCATGAAAATGCTATGATTGCAGTGAAAGACCTGCCCTCGGGCAGAATACTATAGATGGAATCAAGATCTAACAAAAATGTGATGCAACAATTTAATGAGTCGATTTCAGTAGTATTTATTATTGAAAGTAAATAATTATTGCTGCATTTATTTCACTTTTTTATTCTATGCCCCATGTTGTCATTTCGACATTTCAGATGTTCGCTCCTGGCATTGGCTTAATTGTAACACACTTCTGAGATTGGGGCGCCTGGAAAGTAGCGTTACGGCTGATCCGACGATATGATGAGTGTTGATGATTGTGGTGCGCCAGGAGAGTCCTTAATCCTAAACTTAATCTAAGGCGAATATGAATGATGATGGTCATATGATTAGTTAGAGTATCTTCAGTATAATATTAATAACTATGCTATGTGTCCGTGTATTTTTAACAAGGAAAACAATAATGTTGTCTTGTTTTCAGAATGATCTTCGTTATAAGCTGAGAAATTACATCCAAGAACTTCTTCCTGTTACATCTAGGCCATGGGTGCGATTCTCAGGAAAATTGTGATTGCAGTAGCAATCTACACACTTTTCCTACTGGTAAGTTCACAGCTCCATCCCGTTACGTTTATAACAAAGTAATAAAAATTGTTAAGAATTCCATTTGCAACAGTTACAAACCGCAACCACAGGAAGTTATATACAACGTGTATTGTAAGATACCATGTTCCAAATGGTGACGATACCAAAATTACAAGTGACATGGCTCAGTGCTGAAGTTCGGATGGACTCTGGTTCAAATCCTGACTAATCCAATCGTTCCAGCTTAAATATGTTAAGCTCTCTTTCATAAATCGGAGAAACAGATTTATATTGGATTTTTCATTAATTTATTACATTCATTTGTGACAGCATAAGAATTTTAAAAACCCCGTCACACAGGAACTGTGTAAAGTATGTTAAAACATTAACTCACTGGCACTATCGAACTCGTAGGTTCATGGCCGCGCGGACATAAGCTCTCCATACATCCCTATCCTGACCTAATGTTTTCCAATCATTGCATGTATAATCTACTTCCCTCAAATCATAGTTAATGTTATTCTCCCACCTCATTCTTGATCTATCAACTGAGTTTTCCCTCTAGTTTTCCTACAAGAAGCTTCCAAGCACGTCTTTCATTCGCCATACGTATCACATGTCCTACCCATCACAATCTACGAGACTGGCTTCCTATAAAGACCATGTAGTTTACTGTTATGTAGTCTTCTCCATTGGCCTGTCTGTTCATCTCTCTTTGGTCCAAAATTTTTCCTAAGAACTTTATTCTCAAATAGTTATAATCTCATTTCCTCCCTTAAAGGAAGAGTCCATATTTCGCATCCATATAATATAACTGGTAGAACAATAGTTTTATATAAATCATTAGCAAATAAAATTCACGATCATATTTTGCTGTTCTACGGAATATATATTTAATTTGTCAATTAAAACGCACGTGTTATGTTGCGAGAAAAATAAGCAGCCGTCAGAGAGGTTTTAAAATTAAGGCTTCCGGGTAAACTCCCACTCCTAACGGTCATATTTATCTGATTTTTTGACATACATTTCTCGTTTTATTTACATGATATATATCGAGTTTCGATGCGAAAAATCGGAAATTGCTGCCGATAGACCTATTTTGAAATCGCTTCTTTTCAAGTGAACCTCCACTCTTAATGGATCGTTTTTTCCGGTTAATGAACTGGGTCTTTTTCTTAATTGATAGCCATGTGCAGACTTTGGTTCTGTAAAAAATCGGCTTCTAGGATGCACACACACATGCGCGCGAGCCTAAATATTTATTCCTCTAGTGTGTTTTTTAATCGTGGTTTAGAAGTTTTTTTTTTTTCAATTCTTAATGCAATTATTATGGGTAGTTAATTTTTATAACGTTATGTTGAATCAAATTTTTACTAGCTTCTAAGTATGAAAATTTTCAGACTCAAAAAAGAACCTCAAGTCGATAAAAACATCTCTGAGCAAAATTTACCAATCTTCTTCCATCCGAGTGATACCTTAGTTTCCTACTAGATGTCTTCTCGATGATTTGCATTTTACTATACATTTAACAGTCTCGTATATATTATTTCTATTTTATTTCAAGACGTTTAAATGTATTTTGTTATATCTAGGATATCTGAGTTTAGGCCTGTATGTCTATTGCTCATTTCTCTTGTCCAAAAGCAACAGATATGAAAATTAACTAATTATAAAATTATGATTAATGATGAGGAATGGATCGTAGTACAAGAAATTCCAACCCAGCATTTTTCTTAACCTCTGACGAAAACTACAAAAAAAAAGTCATCAGAGTAATCAGCATTCGGATTTGAACCCCGGGACCTCTCGAATATGGATCCCAAATTCTATTTCTGAGCCAATTCAATCCGTAACCTCATAGATTACATAAAATGAAATCAGGGAGAGAAAAATTCATGGATAAGATACATCGGTTGCTTAGCATTATTTTCAAACTAATGTAAATAATCGATTATTGTACCAATTTATAAGAAAGGAGATTAAACTCATTCAAACAGCTACAAGGGCATGTCATAACTTTCCATTTCATACAAAATTCTAACAAATATAATAGCATCCACACCTATTCCCTACATTGACGACGTAATAGGTGATCATCAAAGTGGAAGTGAGGAAAAAATAGTAAAGTATCATCTAGGGCGTAAGCATCAACATTTTAGCTATATGCGTACATTTTCTACGTAAAGAAATGGGCGAAAATGAGAATACAACAGCAATTGACACCAACTATATGACTTGTAGACCTTCCAAAAATTGCATAATTTACGAGTCAAATTAAAGGGGGAGAAGTTATATATCCCGCTGGACTTACGGAATTACTAAAAAGTTAGACTTAATTCGAATGTGTCTAATGATACAAAGAGTAGCGTGCAGGTTGACGAACGGTTGGTCGGCAGGGAATCTACACTCTTGAACATTCACAATGTGCAGGTTAAAGCAAGGAGGAGTGACGATATCTCTTCTTGACACTATTCAATTCTGTACTAGGCTGCGCCATCAAATCCTTTAGAAGGGATATAAATCTTAAGTGCTTATTAATAACTGTAATATAATAATTATAAGTTATTCTCGGGTATATACAGAAGACCATATTATTAAGTGGTAGCGAGGACGGGGACAGATACTAAGGGCCAACACACACATTCTATTGAGTCACACTCTAAACAATTAGGGTTGGAAATGAACACCAATTATAAAAACTAAATATATGGTTAACACAGAAAGACAGAAACATTCTATATAGTGGAAATGAACAATTTACAATAATGACAATAAGGGAAAATTTTGAACAAGTGGTTGAATTCAAATAGGCCGAACATACGAATAATAATTCAAACAAGAATGTAATGCACAAAATAAATTAAAAATAAGCTCAATTCTATAAATGCATGCTATTAAACATTTAGGGACTCTTCTCATCCCAACACTTCTCTAAAAAAAGGTAACCACGAAATATATGAACTGTTATTCTTCCATGTTATATGGTGGCGAAACATGAACTCTTACTTTAAAGGAGGAGAAAGATTTTTGAGTATTTGAGAATAAAGTTCTTTGGAAAATAATTAGAACGTGGAGGGAGTGAGGAGAGGGACGTTTCAGACAGTCTGATTAAGAACAGTTAAGTCTCCGCAGGACTGCGATGGGATAAACAGGGCTTAGGTGTATACTGGCCACGGACATGAGAGAAATGATAGATGGCATGGAAACTCCGTGTTGGAACAACCAGAGGGACAAGCGCCCAAAGTAGGTAATGCCGAAAATGGGATGGCAGAAAAACAGAACCATTATTTGAGGAAGGCAAAATTGATACTAGTGGGGATAGCTTGCGGAACAAAAATATGTTCAGGATAGGGATGTATGTATGTATGTAGAGTTTAGGTCCGCGCAGCCATGAACCTATGTACTCGATAGTGCCAGCGAGTTAGTTAGTTAACCTTATATACAGCAAAAATCCCTTATTCGCGGGGGATATGTTTCTGTTAATATGCCGCGAATACAGAAACCGTGAATATGGTGGAATGGTTTAATTTTGTATGGGTATTGAGGGGATAAGTCCCCCAGCGTTCCAAAATAAAATAAACATATATCACAAAAAACAATTTAATGAAAGTTTTGAACAATGTCTAGTGATTATTATTGCCAGGTTTACGCAAGGACTTAAAGTAGTAGTTTTTTTCCCCCTGTTTTACCGCTTAAACGACTCGCCAATACGTAAACGGTCAAACATTTATATTTTTACTTTAAGCGGCAACACTACTTTTTCCGCTTCGGAACTAATTTTTCTTTCTTTTTTTCTCAATGTTATAAATTGGGAATAAACAGAAGAGACACGCGTTATTCAATCAAAATGTATTGCAACAAATGAGAAGTTGAAACAATAAAATACCGATCGTGGCGAGGACGGTATTTATCAAAGGACAATAGCAGCATGTGAAATACGGCGACGACGGCTTTTAACAACGAACTTTAGGCTTAGTGACAACAAGGTTTGTTTTACTTTGATATATATTTGTATATTTGGTTTGAATCACTCTTCATAAAAGTAGTGTTGCAGTAAAAAAAAAAAAAATTCCGATGCGTTAATAAAGGATACCTAATCCTCCTAATATACAGACTGGATCCGGGAATAAAGAACTTTCACTGTACTGTATTTGCATACATAAAATTGTGTTTAATTCTATATTTAAAATGTTTTAACTAGTAAATCCCTGTAAGTTATTTTAATATGTAGTGTTACAATGAACAATATTATACCAACTGTAGACTGATTATTTTTTGATGCCCACACACGTTTCACACGCTGTGAAATATGTATGAAAGAGGTAGTTGTTATATCAGTAATCATCTCATCTTAAGTTATCAAAGGAATGGTTTTAACTTTAAAATAACAACTTTCATCTCTCGCGGAATAATTTTAAGATGTGCGATATCCGCTGGATACATTCCAGAATTACAACAGTTACATAAAATTTAAGTAGGGCTCTAGAAAACGGATACAAGTGCCAAAATCAACACCAGGATGAAAAACTCCGAGGTTAGTGAATGCTTCTAAGTTTACAAAATGCAGACCTGCATTTTTTATTTCGTAGGTTTAACGCCACCTATATGAACTAAAAATTACTATGCTGAGGGACGAGGCATTACACCTAGATTATACATTGTACACCAATTTTTTTAACATCTCGTGAATCTCTAATCACAGGATTTATTGCTTTCAATGTATCTTCTATTGGCAGCTCATCGAGTTAAGGGAATGATGGGGCCTGTCATTTAACACAAATTAGCCCCATAATGCACGATTTAAAAAAAAAATTCTGATAAAATATTTATGCCAATCACACGATTTTGCTATATAGAAAACTATTTATTTATTTATTCATGCTTCATCTCAATTTTATTTTCAAATTTTGAACATCATTAGCTGTATCTAAGATTTTTGCAATAGACGAGTAAGCAGTATATATGTTTATTTTCGTGTTCAGGTGTCTTCTGTTAATTTCACTATTTATAAAAGATATTATGTATTATTATTATTATTAAATTGATCCTGGTAATGAAATTACAATCGATTTGCCTTCACGATTCAGGTAAATAAAAAAACTTCGTTCAGCTTGATTGGCCTCTGGAATATGAACCAAGGACGTTGAAAGCAGTAGTTCCTGGAGGGATAGAGGTTACCACGCTCGCCTCTGGTTCCTAAATTCGCGTGACAGGTAGTTGAAGACTTTTTGAGTAAAAATCTTGAGCATAGTACTTAATTGTAGGAAGTTATATTTTCAAGTTATTTTAATTATATTATTTCTAGTCTGATCTTCTTACCTCAGTATTAATGTTGATTTGTTCTTGAACATGTTTCACCAGACTTTTCCAGTCTGAAAAAGCTGGCGATAAAACAGAATTGTTTTGAAACATGTTCAAGAACAAATCAACATTAATATTGAGGTAAGATGATCAGACTAAAAATAATATAATCTTGAGCATAACTTCCTTCGAAACGGAAATAAAAAACGTGGATCCTGTTCTGTAGATTTACACCACATAAAATAACGCCAAGCCTGATATAAAAGGTCTCTGAACAAAATTTGTCGGCTCTCTTACGTCCAGATTTGAATTGTTAAACTAATTACCTGAGCTATTACAGAGGAATAAAGCAATAATACAATTATGAGTTTTAGGTAAATCATTAGGGAGAGGAGGGCCAGTTAAATAATAATTCGGAAATTGTACTTGTACAGTTGAGAATTGTGCAAAAAAATAAATTTTTTAAGATGGCATTCACTTACGAAACAGCATTCCAGACTGGGCTAAGAATATCTCGAGTTGGAAAATTTGCAGTTGGAAATATCTGCATTAAACACGTCACTAGCTTCCAGAAATGTTTCTACCATTTGATAAGAATTAGTAAAAATCCAGTGTTTTAAAAATGTAGTCTGCAAATCACTCTGAATAGTTTAGTAACGGATACAAAAAAAAAAAGCAGCAAATTTATATGTAAATATTAACTAGATAAATTTTAACAATGAGTGAATAAATTGCCTATTTTATGTCCAGCCTAAGAAAGACATTACAGGAAAATAAATGGACGGGTAATCCACGAAGCCCATGACTGCTGCAGTTACTGCGATTCGTTCATGACCAAAGCATAGTTCAGCGGAAGCGAAAAAATATATCATATACTCGATTAATATAATTACGTATTTAAAGCTATTTATATTAACTATAATTGATCAGAATACAGTATGTACCTACATATTTCTTCGAAGGTCGGAGACTAACTAAAGATTCGCATTTGTTTGAAACTGAACGATTCTTGAGAAGAAGTTGAATTTCAGTTACAAATATGGCGGCTGCGGGTAGTGTATATTAATTTAACTCGATAAAATGTGTGATCAAAATTATTAGAAGCACAATGGGAGATTGTTAAAGAGTGGTGAAAAACGATGTTAAATGTATTTTGTAAGTTTATGGAGCATAATCCTTGCACTGTAGTGAACGATATAGTGCATTAATTTATCGGCATGCATCAAACAGCTGACAGAGTTCGCCTGCACTCTTACACGTGCTGCGCGGAGAAATACATTCGGAAGTTAAATGTCAAAGTGTGCTTCTTACGTTGGACAGATAATAGTAAATCAATAAATAGAGAAATGAGAAAATAAATCGATATACATAAATAAACGGAGATAAATTAATAATAATCAGTGAATAAATAAATAGATAGATAAACAGCTAAGTAAAAAAGCAAACCTCTGATCGTGTCCGGCATAATACCAGGTCCAGGGATGAGATAAGATGAAATCCCCATTACTGAAGATTTATGTTGGACAAAGATGTCACGTGACGAGGCCTATCGCGTGTAGATGGAATTAAATTTATGTTAATAAGTATGGTCCACCGCTGTGGTCTCGAGGTAGCGTGCTGCCTTGTCACGCAGCGGGCCCGGGTTCGATTACCGGTCGGGACAGGCTCCTGGGTGAGGTTTTTTCGGGGGTTTTCCTCACCTGTAAGACAAATGTCAGGAAGCTTAGGGCCCAACGGTCCCCAAAAATCTTCCGGCCGTCATCATCATCCTTCACCGGTGTGGAAAGCAACGGGAAGCTACCACACCTATAATTTCCTAGTAAAGCTGCAAAGTATAGCATGAAAAAGCTATGATTACAGTGAAAGACCTGCCCTCGGGCAGAATTACTATGGAATGGAATATAAATATGGAGAAGTGGAGGAATGAACTTTTTGTAAGCGAAAACGGGAGAAGCCCCGATGAAACCTTGCTCTGGATTCGATTTGTCTACTAAGAACCCACATGAAGAGATCGAGGTGCTAAAACTTGGTATTCAAAGTAGGAGAACGAGTATTTTAACTATTTATGTTACAGAGCAGCTAAAAATACGTAAATAGACATATTGGAGCGCGCGAAGCTGGTTTAAGTGTGGACCGAGTTTCTTAAAATTAATTTCCCAGATTTTACACAAAAGTTCCAAATTCACTTTATCTATTTCACAACAATACACTGATTACATACAAATAATTTGCTGCTAATAGACTATCTTTCTTCACTAAGTTATTCGCTGACGGTTTCACTTAGAACATCATTTTGTCTTAGCTCTTCAGGTCACTTCATTGATCCACAGCCCAGAAACAACTATCTGATCCGATCCTCTCTTATGTATGCGAGGGTAGGAACATTTTGGACATGTGTTGAATTCTCTCGCTGTAGAAAGCCCGAGAAATTATTTCATAGAATCGATGTATATGGAAAATGATTTCTCCAGAAACCACGTCTAGAGAGGTCGTTTCCTGGCTACTCACGACTCGAATATAACTCATATTGGCTTATAAGGAGTCCTGCAGCCGCCAGCGAAATTCAAAGGCAGTCATTTGAGCAACTGATCAATAATTAGTCTAAATATAAATAAATACCGTAGTAGAAAATATTTTACTTAATAACGCTCTTTAAACATCTCAGGTTATTAGCATTGCGATTTAAATCTGGTTATGAAAGGGCAACGACAAATTTTGTTCAAAGGCCTCTTATTTCAGTCTGAATTTCTTTCACACATCATAAATATGACAAGTATCTCACTTAGGATTTATAAACACTAGAAAAGTTCATCAACTCCGATTGGTGGGTATGAACCTGTGAACACTGAATCCAAAGGCGAGTGTGATAACTATTAAACCACCGTAATTTGTAACATTTTTTTTTTATTATATAAAACTTTCCTCATTAGAGGATTGCCACAAGGACAAAGTGATACAATTAATTTTCAAAATTGATGAAATACATATTGTAAATACATTAAAAAGAATGAATAAAGAATGAGCAAGTAATTAAACAATGCGTGAATAAATTAACAATCCCAAATTTAAATTTATAAACACTGGCTGAGATCTAACCTGCAAATATTGATCTATAGTGATGGCGATATCTAGATCATTATGGTCGTAGTGTAGTTTGTTAAGGCAATACGCTACAACCCAGATGGTCGAGAGTTCGAGTCCTGGTGGGGTCAGGATTTTTAAACTGACCCCAAACCTTCTGGTCTTGTGGTCGACTCAGCCTCTAACGGAAATGAGTTCCAAATGCTTGATCTGGGGGTAAAGGCGGCCGTCACGTAGGGCTGACATCAAGTACCGGTACTGATTGTCCAAAAAAGTGGAAGCCTTAACCTCCTACTACACCAAGGGCCTCCTATGGCCTGTATTGGGATAACTTTATTTTTAAAGGCTAACATTAAATTTAATACTTGTATTATAAATATCTTAGACTTTAAATTACTTGATTTCATGTTTTTTTTATATCACACTTTGGGCAGCATATTAAAGCTATTCTCTGTAGACCTACATATCAGAAAGATACATTTTGGGGGAAAAAATTAAAAAGTAATCTTTTTTACAGGAAGTGTGTGAATGTCGGAGAAGAAAAAGCAGTAAGAAGCAAATACAATCAAGAGAAACAAACTTATTTGACTTTGTGAGATTGGTATTTCTGCGAGTAATCTATGGCCTTGCAACTTCAATGGGATTTGGTGAAGGAATATCAGAACTTTTTGGTGGAATCTTTGTACCACCAGGAGTAGATGATGATGATTATGGTGACTTTGACTATTAATAGCAAAAAAGTTGATGTGTGAATAATCGAATAGTGATTTGTCACATAATTGTACATAATATCAAGTCTTATGTACCTGCATATCAATATTTATTGAAGTGAACCAAAAATACTATATTTCAACATTAATGTATAAATATTATGTACAGTAAAATTTAGGCCAGAGTTAGTAAGATAATATGTTGAAACAATTTTTTGAAAGAAGGAACAATGACTTTGAGAATAAAAGTACTTTTGGCACACACTATTAAAAGTTGCAGCAGTTTGAATGAATTATTGGGAGAAGTTACTACATTCAAAACTAAAAAAAAAGAAAATAGGTTTACTTATCAATATTGCAAAGTATTAATACTTAAATATAATATCAAAATAAGTGTACTTATCTATACTTCAAACAGAGAACAATGTTCATGCTTTAAGTATAATATTTTATTTCATACTAAGATATGTAGTATATTGCATTAACCTACTTTACTACAGAATCCCCCACAATTTTGACTATATCATTGCATATACATGAAAATCATAGAAGAATTTAATTAATTTTTTATATATAGATTATTAAATGTTCCACTAAATGAAGATTTTTAAGAAAGAATGCAATCACATTTTGAACATAGCTAATTTAAATGGTTTTGGAAAACAAATAATTATAAATAAATTACAAAAATTCAGACAACAAAAAATATTAAAAGAATACACCATCCTGCAATCTGATTCAAAGAAAGGAAAACAATTTAAGAAAATTACTTATCATCCTGAAATACATGACAAATTAAAAAAAAAATCAAGAAATTCAATATTACATTGGCACCGATAAATAAATTTAGCCTTGTTAATCTTTTAGTAACCAGTAAGAAATTAGACACCCCAAGATAGTAAAAAATCTGGAATTTATCAAATTAGTTGTAGAGACTGCAATAAAATGTACACAGGAAAACAAAAAGGAATTTGAACACTCGCTAAGGGAACACTTTAAAAATATTAAAAATTGAAAAATCAGCTATTGCAGCACATAGTTTGTTGGAGAGTCATAAAATTGAAAAAGAGGCCAAACTTCTAAAACATTTGGAAAAAACCTTCAGAATTGACAGTTTGGGAGAAGATATATATTCAGAAGAACAAATTTAAATCCATGAATTTCGAAATTCCTGATGAACAGGACCTGATCTCGAAGTTCATCAAATCAACACCACATGGCAACGTTATAGATGGAGATTCCAATGAAAATCCAGTAGTCATAATGTCTGTTGAAAATGGGAGGGACTGCAGTTCCAGTGTTTAAGAAAACATAAACATTTCATTCAAGAATTTAAGCGTTTTGTTATTGCCATTAAAATAACTATGACTCTTTGTATAGGTTAATGCATGTTAATCTATGGCAAATGTCAGCTTAAGAATATATTTTCTTTAATTAAGACAATAATGTGCATCCTACATTGAGATGTATGAAATAATAATAAAAACATTGAAATAAGCCATACTGACTTTACAATGTAATGTAAAATTCCCAATTAAATGTCTTCTTAAAAAAGAAGCCATCATTTGCAAGATAGAAGCAAAGGCTTCATAGCATTTGGTGTGTGGAAATTAACAGCATATATAAGACAGAAATTTGCATTTAGATCGGAGTTTTTCAGAGTGCGAAAGGTCCTGGGTTCAAACTCCAGTCTGAGTGTATCATTTTCCTCTTCAAATATAACTTTCTTGTCTGCATTTCAAGGAAAAATTAAGAGCTCACCTTTGAAATAACAGTAACAATAAAAGATATTTCATATTATTATTTGTCACAAATAATTACGAACCATACCATATTAGTCCACCGCTGTGGTCTCGAGGTAGCGTGCTGCCTTGTCACGCAGCGGGCCCGGGTTCGATCCCCGGTCGGAGCAGTTTTTCTGGGTGAGGTTTTTATCTGGGTTTTTCCTCACCTTTAAGACAAATGTCAGGAAAACTTTAAGGCCCAAACGGTCCCCGAAATCATATGGCCATCGCAATCATCATCATTCATATTCATCTTATCATCATCATCATCATCCTTCATCGGTGTGGAAAGCAACGGGAAGCTACCACACCAGTAATTCCCTAGTAAAGCTGCAAAGCATAGCATGAAAATGCTATGATTGCAGTGAAAGACCTGCCCTTGGGCAGAATTACTATGGATGGATGGATACCATATTAAAAATATGTTTTAAAAATGTTGGAATTATATAAAATGTATTATACCAAGCAATATGGCCAAGTATGGAAAATAAATGTGTTTTAAATCACTCCAAATATCCTTATTTGCTAAATATATGGCAAAAATATATTGTAACTAGTGAAAAGAAGTAATCCTGACATCCAAGTCATCAAACAAAAATAAAAATTTGTAAAACCCTTCTGAGACCTGTTGCCATCTACGGATGTGAAAGTTGGACTCTAACAAAACAAAACCCAAGAAAATAAAATTAGAACATTTGAAAAAAAAAATATATTAAAGAAAATATTTGGCCCAATATGCGAGAACAGAAATTGGCACATTAGATATAATGATGAATTATATAAAGACTATATAGTGATACAGACATCATTAGAACACGATTTTATTATTAATTTAACACTTCTCACTGAAGGATAAATTATATTTGAAGGCAAACATTTTTCTCTTCAAATATCATTAGAACAATTAAGATGGCAAGAATTAGATGACTGGGACATCTCTACAGGGAAGAGGGATCAGACATATGTCGTATAATGATGAATTATATAAACTATATGATGATACAGATATCATTAGGACAATTAAGATGGCAAGAATTAGATGACTGGGACATCTCTACATGGAAGAGGAATCAGACATATGTCTTAAAGTTACACTGACAACAATAAATGGAAATCGAAAAGTTGGACGTCCTAATATTAGATGGTTGGACAGGACCTGAGACTACTGGTGTGTGTACGAGGATGGAGAAGGAATGCAGACAGTAGAGACGAATGGAGGCGCATTGTAGGGGCAGTCAAGGCCTGCAACAGGCTGTAGAACCATGATGATGATGATGAAAAGACATGGTATAAACCTATGTAAATGCTAGCCTTGATTATGTATGTGGCAATTTTCAGACTGATAATCAATAATAATATTATTGAAATAGTATTACAAATCCAAAGAACTGACTTGTTTAAAAATGTATCATATTTATCATCTGCCTTCAAAAATAAATAATTTAATGTGTAACAATATTTCTTATTAAGTTAAAATGTTATGGATAAGAAATTAGAAACAGCATGTCTTCTTTATATTTAGAAAAGTACACATTGTATATATTCAAGTTTTACTAAAACCAGTAAAATTCCAGTTATAACAAAGTTTCCTTAGATAGGAGACTTCTCTGCTGTGGGTCGTGATTTAAAATTTGGTAGTGGCTCAAGTATTATTGTAGGTCAATCAAACACACTATACTCAACATGATTTAACTAAAATGTGATGCAACAATTAAATGAGAGTTGATCTCAATTGTTTTTTTATTATTAAATCTTTTTTTAACGCCCCCAGTTCGTCTTTTTAGACATTTCTGGTGTTCTCTCCTGGCAATGGCATAATTGTAACCCACTTCTGAGGTTGGGGCGCCCAGAAGCTGGGGTTACGTTGCCCCGATTATTAAAACTTTGTTATGGTAATTATTGAATTTGTGTATCTCCACTTTTTAGTTAGAGCATCTTAAGAATACCACTGATGCAGCTTAGATCAGATAGTAAGAATCAATGATCACATTCCAAAATGTTAAAGTCTGCAAACACATAAGACCTAAAAAACATTTCGTAGTTACAAAAATATGACTTTATAATTTAATTTGTTTGTTTTAAATATTTTTTAAGAGAAATTAAACCCAATCTTTTTTGTCTAATGCCACCAGGTTGTCTTTTATGACATTTCTAGCTTTCTCCCCTGGCATTGGCAGAATTGTAATCCATTTCTTAGGTTGGGGCACCTGGAAGGCAGAGTTATGTTACCCCGATGATATGATGGATGATAAATATTTAATACAGTAAAACTCATATTAGCATTTTAAGGGAGAAAAAATGATTATCATTTAATAAACTGTGCTGTGTAAACTTTAAAACCTTTATTTTAATTAAAGAGTTTTACAATTATGTTAAGTGAGTCTTATATGAACATATATTTAGATTATATCTGAAGAGAAAAACTTTTGCCCAGACTGAGGCTCGAACCCAGGACCTTTGGCTTTCCGGGCCAATGGGCAAAATTTGTTCTATTCAAATATAATTTATCCTTCAGTGAGAAGTGTTAAATTAATAATATAAACATCAATATATTTAGATTCTTTAAGTTAATTTTCTCTTTAAAATTGCACTTTCACATTAATGAATAACTCAACCATGTTTCTCCGAGTAATTTTTCTTTTTACATTCCTGCTTATCTGATGTTGATCTTCATCATCAACATATTCCTGAAAGAACTGCTATGTCATACAAAATATTTTCTAACCATCTCTTCCTAGGCCATCCCAACAATCTTCTACCTTTTGGTTGGCACTTTAAAATTGCTTAGGAAACCTCGAGCTGGACATATGGTTCACATGTTGATATCATCAGCTGTTATAATTAATTATAGATCTGAATATTTTGGTAAACACCCATTACCCTTCATTTTAGACTGACAACTTACTGTTAATTTTTTAATTTGCTATTTGTAGAATGAACATACACTTCGGGAAATTTATCATTTTTGAAAATCATATGAAATTGCATTTGTTCAGAGTTGTCAAATTTTACTTTACAATACGGTACAGCTCCCTTGGATTTGGTGCTCAAGATTGAATATGTTATGATGGTGACTTTTTGATTGATAAATATGAATTTAAGTAAGTTATTTGTATCTGTTCAAAATCTGGGAAATGGATTTCTGCATGGAATACACAGAGTTTATGGGTTTAATCATTTTATCTTAGAAAAACATGTATTTTAAAGTGATCACTTAAAGAAATGTTTTTAAGATGTGTTACTGTAGGTGAATTCCATGTAAAATTTGACATAGTACTAAAAATTTAAGTTTCTTCCCTGCTCCCAAAGTGGTATATGGGCTATTAAAAATATTTTCAAGTGTCTACTTCCCACAATATTAGAATATTAACAAAAACCATATGTAACAAAGAATTGTTTATTTTAATTAAAACTCTTACATCATGCAGAAGCAATACTAGGTTACCTTTATTTTGTATTAGTGGCTAAAGTTTATCTGAACATAAAACTCAAAACATGTATTTTATAACTCCTCCTATATATATATATATATATATATATATATATATATATATAACATTCACAATTGCTTGTTGAAATAAAATTGAAAACTTCACAGAGATTATTATTTTACTCTCACTCTGTAAACATGTGTCTTTTACAGTTACATCAGTTACCTACATAAAACTATACCATTTTAAGTATGTACAATTATTAGAGATAGAAGCTCCAAATTTTTTGTTAAAGAGATTGAAACCTACATATAAATGTTTTGGAGAGAAAAAGTAGCAACCTGCATCTGAAGGCTAAAATGTTATCTTATTTCATTTAGATTGTTATATCAGTTACCATGGAATTCACCTGTTTATTTATTTAGATTTAACTTCCTACTAATTCAGATTTCTGAAAACAAAGTAAAACACAACAAACAATTTTTCATATATCCATTAAAAATTGGAAAATTTATTGATAATATCAAAGATATGTCCCGCGCCATAGCCGAGCGGTTAAGGTAGGGAGCCTTGGCACAGAGCTACGGGACTTGCGCTGGTTCGAGTCTCCATGGGGGAAGAAATTTTCTCATGGTATTTCGGCCAGTATGGGACCGGTGCCCACCCAGCATCGTGAGGCAATTGGGTAGCTACAATAAGTAGCGGCTCCAGGTTGAGGAACCAGCTATAACGGCTGGGGGACTCGACATGCTAACCACATGTCACCCCTACACTGGCTGTTGATCATCTACCTCTGTGATTGACACATGTGGATGTGAAGGGCCAGCAGCCGGCTGGTAAAAGGGCAACCGCTGAAAAGTGGAAAGACCCTCAATCGGAATCGGAATCAAAGATATGCTTCTAAAATAATATGAAATTTAAATTGATAACTGATATTACATACTTATAAAAAGTAATATTTATTTTAATGTTATCTAACTGGACGTCTAAAAAAAATGGCAATTTGAAAAGATGCACAATTTGTGTCTTCTTTGCAAAGGAGATATTTAACAACCTCATAGTAAAATATTATGGTTATAAAGATAACATTTTTATAATATCATAAAATTTGCATATTCATATAAATACTAATGATTTATTCTATTTTTATATGAATACTGCATACTTTCAGATTTTTAAAGAAGGGTGCGCCAGCATTTGGCATTATGTAATACCAGTACTAAATCACTCGGAAATATTTTATCGTGAACTTTTAAGTCAAAAAACAAATTTGTCTAAAGATATATTTGAATTTTATTTTTTATATTTGAAGAGAAAAATATACACTCAAACTGGGATTTGAACCCAGGTCATTTGGCTTTCTATGCCAATACTCTACCAACTGAGCTACCTGAGCACTCCAATCTAAATGCAATTTTTTTCTCTTATACATTGTTAATTCTCTAAAGATGTTTTACAAGAACAATGACTAAGTTACTGTTTCTAATTTTCATTTAAATGTTAGCAAATATTGTGAATTAACACTGTATTTTGTATTATGTTTATATTTACATATTTATTAAATTATTTATTGCCTATTAAAATACATAAAAATGTTTACTTTTTATTTCAAACTAATTATCATACTAACAAAAACTTTATATTTGATTCTCTTTAATAAATTTAATGTTGGATAAATATACTTGAAAAAAAAACTAGAACAGTATAATTATGCAACCAAATGGAGAGTCATACATGCTTATAAAAGTGTTTCTTTTGTTAAGGGCAAAATCTATATTCCTTTAATATCATTCTCTCTTTTCATTAATTTTGGCAATAACCAACTTTTTACTACTGTTGCCAACAAGAAGAATTAAAACTAGAGGAATGCATTAGCACCATGAAGTATTATACTAATTTACTTGATTAATCGTAGAACAGGCATTAAAGTTCTACTCTGACAGCCAAATAAAACAAAATAAAATATTGTTTATTTTTTATTATTTCACTCACCTCATACTTCATAATTCATAGCAGACCCTGGGTTTCTTCACATCTTTTGTGACATTCTCAATGCTGTGAACGTGACACAGCATTGAGAATGTCACAAAAGATGTGAAGAAACCCAGGGTCTGCTATGAATTATGAAGTATGAGGTGAGTGAAATAATAAAAATAAACAATATTAAAAAACCTCATAGTGTTATTTCCTATCTACATAACTTAATAAAATAAAATATACCTCTACTAAATAAAATATAATAAACTAATGTAATGAAATAACAATATGCTCATGATTAAGTAAATTTAATATAAATATACTTTAATTAATCAAAATTACAGTAGAAGTAAAACTATGAGGTAATTTTCTATTTTTAATGAGTTGGATAAAATCTTTTTACATCTCACCTCTTAGAGTTCCATGTTTTCACAATACCAGTTTCAAATGCCATTTTCCTTCATCTTCAGTCAAACTCAAATTGGAACTAGTATCATAAAAACACGGAACTTTATGAGGTGAGATATAAAAACATTTTATCCAACTCATAAATAATTTAAGTATAATTATTATACTTTAACTAGCTAATACCCGGCGTGTGCTGCTAGGACTAAATAAATGAAACATTTATATCAATTATTTTTAGATACCACATGCTGTTTACCTGGTGTTGCCCGAGAATCTACTTATCCCGATCTTCTTGACATAAGTGAGCTGAACTACGAAAATTAATGTGTTTTATGTTTAGTTAAATAAGTGAGAGGAAAAATTTATATCGTAATTATTTTAGATACCCCATGCTGTTTACCCAGCATTGTCCGGGAATCTACTCATCCTGATATTCTTGGCATAAATGAGCTGAAAGACAAAAATTAATGTACTTCTTATGATTAGTTAAATAAGTAAAATGAAAAATAATTTTAAATGTATATCGTAATTATTTTAAGATTCCCCGGTGTTGCCCGGGAATCTACTTATCTCTATCTTCTTGGCATAAATGAGCTAAAAGACAAAATTTGTTATTATGAGTTATCCGTAAATGAATACCCGGCATGTGCTGCTATGCTTGCACAAGAATCTACGTACTTGTCTTTATCTTCTTGGCATTAATGAAAGACAAAAATGATTATTGTGAGTTATCTGTAAGAGATAAACATATGCTGTCGTGGACTTTTTTGTAGAGCTTTTTGAGATATTCAATTCTGTGTACATTAATTTTTTTATTTGTTATGGTTTAGGCAGCATAAGCCATTTAAGCACCCAAAAAGAGCTACTTTTTTCACATTTACCACTACAAAGGGCGATTTTAAGGGTGTAGGAGTTGAGTATCAAACTCTCTTATAGCATATGTCCATCCCGGGAATCTCCTGAACATTTTGCAAAATGTCCCATCACAATCGGATCAATGCTATGGCCGCGCATAAAGTATAAACAAACAAACATTTTTATATATTAGACTAGCGTACCCGGCAGACGTTGTCCTGTCCGAACGTTCAATTCTCATGTCATGGGCAGACGATAAAAATATGTTACTTTTTACCATAAAATTCAGAAATTAGGACATAATTAGATATTATTAAATAAATTTGCAAGAAAACCTCTTACAGCCTTCTGTTGTGGCCCAAGAAGTGTGAATGATGACGTCACATAGTCATGAACATTAGAATTGTACCCTCCTTTGCAGATAAGCTAAGAACCATCAAATAACAATTATATTAGAGTGAAAAAAAAAAGATAAATTGATGAGAGTGAGTCAAAAAAGTTTTTCCCCCCCCCCCCACAGCTAGATTTCATTTCAGTCCCATGCTGGCCGACATTCCATAAGAAAAATTTTTTCCCCCGTAGAGACTCAAATCAGCGTAAGTCCTGTAGTTTTGCACCAAGACTTCTTGCCATAACCACTTGGCTACGGCGCGAGACTCTTAGTATCAATGAAAGACAAAAATGGTTATTGTGAGTTATCCGTAAGAGATAAGGGACTCTTGGTATCAATGAAAGACAAAAATGGTTTTTGTGAGTTATCCGTAAGAGATAAAGATATGCTGTCGTGGACTTTTTTGTAGAGCTTTTTTGAGATATTCAATTCTGTGTACATTAATTTTTGTGTATTTCTTATGGTTTAGGCAGCATAAGCCATTTAAGCGTCCAAAGAGCTACTTTTTTTTTCACGTTTTCCACTACAAAGGGCGATTTTTAAGGGTGTAGGAGTTGAGTATCACAACTCTCTTATAGCCTATGTTCATCCCGGGAATCTCCTGAACATTTTGCAAAAAACCCCATCACAATCGGATAAACGGTATGGCCGTGCATAAAGTACAGACAAACAAATATACAAACAAACAATTTTTATATATAAGATTACCTAACTAACACAATTGTCAGATCTAACTCGTGTTATCAAGCCTAGTCTGATATTTTTTAATAAAAATTGTAATGGGAAATAACTCTATGATGCAATTATCAAAATTATATATTTAATTGGGCATTTTTACATCTCACCTCATAAATAAGTGTCAATGGAGACAAACTTTAGCTGAAAATGAGATTATGGTCTCAGAAAATAATTGGTAAGAAATTAATATTTTTGTGAGGTGAGGTGTAAAACTGTCCAATTCAATTACATGATTAATAGAGTTAGATTTAACAACTCACCTCATAATTGTAGATTTCTTGAAGACTAGTTTCTACACATCTTCAGCTCTATCTAATTGTTAAATTTGTGATTGGCAATCCTGTAGGTTGCTTTCTGCTCCCTCTGTTGGCTGCCTGATGAACTTCCAAATTAAATCTTTTCCTCCGGTAATTTCAAAATTCAAGATTTTCTTTTTAATTTTTTTGATTTTCAATAATTTGCCTTTTGCTTTAATTCTGTGTTTTTCTGATTAAGCATATGCAGCTATTGCAGATTTATCTGTTTCCCTATTTTTAACACAATCTTATAATCACAAAGTTCCTTATTGTTTTTCCTATGTATATTTTTCCACAATCTTTGCAATCCATTTGATAAATCCCTGATTTATTGCCTATGAAAATCAATTATATAATACTGTTATATAGCCTTGACCAAAAATCTGCACTTCATCCCTTGAACCTGATCCAACTTACATTTTTCTTATCAGACAACAGTGCATAGAAACTGGAAAAGTGACTAGATATTTATGATGGATTGTCAGATTCACTAAATGACTCTCTCCCATTTGCAGAAGTGAGATATTTAAAACATCCTTTCTTCTTGCGAACCAGATCACCCCACAGAACTTCAGTACCACACAACGGACATTCTCCTCCTATAGGAATTATATAACCTGCTGTTCTAAATTTTTTTGCAAGGCATATTATATGTGCAACTAACACACAATTTGGTGAAAGACATGTCATTTTGAAGATGAATCCACTTCCTTATCACACAAACAACACACTAATGTAACATCATCATCAACAGCTGAACAAGTAGCCTGTGACTGACCTATTTTCTTGCTTACAACAGGACCATATGCTATTGGCATATGAAGTGGTGGGCTTGCATTAACCTGGAAAAATGTTCATTCCAGTATCTTGAAGTTCAAGTAAATAACTTGCAAAGGATGTTCAAAGGTTGGTAATGGAAGGTGTTATGTATTTGAATAGACTGTTAAAAGAAAGTCACTTGAGAAAAATGTAAACAATACAAAATTTTAAATATATATTATTTTAATGAAAACAGTCACAAGTTTGAAAACGATACTAAAGTAAAAGGAAGACAGTCACAAATTTGAAATGGATGTTAACATAAGAATGGGAATAATTACAAATTTGAAGAGGATTAATATAATAAAGTTGGGAATTTTTACATTATGAGGTTTTTATTTAACGGCTCAAGATGTGAATTATGTTTCCCGATACTGCAGTTCTGTGTTAAAAAACATAGATGTATGAGGTAAGAAGAATTCATGATTCATTCATTCTTATTTGAAGAGGACATTCATGATGAACGGAAATAATAATTTAAAAAGGATGTTAATCTCAAATTTAAAGGTCAAGGACCATACAATGTTGAAAACACCGGTTCTCATCTCATTACTTAAGTTAAGCAATATTGGTCATGGTAAATACTTGGATGAGTGACCCTTGGGGATACCACATACTTTTATTAGGGCATGCCACAACATAGTTAAGGTGATATGCTAAAAGTTGAAGGTCAGGACTTTTAAAATTGGCTTAAAATCTTCTGGCAGTTCCATGGTCAACTCAGCATCTATGGAGATGAATACCAGAATATGTCATGGGGGTTAAAATGGCCACACTCAGGGCTGACAATCTGGCTAGCATCTCTTGCCAATTGTCTAGAAAAGGGGGTATAACCAGATTTCAATTCGAAAAATCTTAACCTATTCATCAATTAATCATTTGGGAGTTTTAATCTCCTGCACCCCAAAGTCCTTCAAAGGACAATAGTGGGTATCACTTTACTTTTACAATTTAAAAAGTATGTTAGGAAATGAAGTCCAGGAAAATCTAGGAAAAGCAAGGGGTAGAAGGTAAAAGCTCATAGTTTATTAATCACCATAAGAGAAAGAAAAAATACATCACAATATTTCTAAATATTAAATTAATATTGAGAACCTACAATTATTACTATGATAGAAATAAGTAAATTAATGTACACAACTAAATTATTGTAATCAATTGTTAAGAGAAAATTTTTTGCCTGAACTGGGAATCTAACCCCGAACCTTCAGCTTTCCATGCTGATGATCAGACCACTGAGCTAACTCATGCTTTACTAAGTAAAGTAAGGTAAAGGGAGAATTTATGCTTGGATGGGAATATAGTCAAATTAGCTCAGTGGTCAGAGCATCAGCATGGAAAGCTGAAGGTTCGGGGTTTAATTCCCAGTTCAGGCAAATTTTTCTCTATTTACTATTGATTTCTAAATATGTTTACTTTCATTGAAATAATGCCAAACTGTTCTAATATCAACTGAAATGTATTAACTTCAGCATTCAACATTACCTTGACATATATGAAAACAAAATAAGCATGTGAGTAGTTTTAGTATATCACAAAGAATTGGATCCATTCAGTCTTACTTGCACAAAAGTAAGTAAGCAGTTACTTAAATTGAGAAGTAGCAAATTCCAATTAAGAAAATTAAAATTAAGATTGAGAGATTGTGTCATGATAACCATGTGACTTCCTATTTTGCCACTTTACAAGAAGAAGCAAAAACTTCAGTCAGCCTTTGCTCTTCAAAGTTATAATGCCAAGTATTTATTTTTTATGCCATATATAATGCCTAAAATTTTATTCACTTTTCTAATCTGACTGCAATTTTACGCCTAGTGATTAGGAATTAGAATTATGAGATCTCAAAGATTTCACCTACATCATTGATGTAATGATGGTGCCGATGATAACATTATTGATGCCGGACCAGTCAAAGACTATAAGCTATAATAAAACAGGTACCTTGGTTTAAAGAGTGAAAATCTTCACTGTTAAAACACAACTGTCAAGAAATGCAGGCATGGGTTCTCCTGAAGTAGATGGAAGGAAAACTTGTCAGCATGGACATGAAACTCCAGGTTTGATTGTTCCAGTTAGTTAGGACACTATTTTGGGATGTTTATACTCGTATGCATAAAACTTAAAATATGAAATTATTAAAAATCATATCACATAACTTTTGTTTTGCTTCATTGTTTTCAGAATTTCTAATTACTGTCTAGTGACCATAACATATGACCTTAATTACAATAATATAATAATAATAATTATTATTATTGCAAATATTACTTACAGGAAATTCCCGTACATATTCCTGCTTCAACCAGCGTACTGTTAATGCTGAGACGATTCCATGGCCCCACTCGTAACATTTCAGATAAAATTCTTAAGCAGAAATCAAATGCCTTTTCACGTGGCAGTTTTTTTGACAAATGTCTCAGGCGACGAGATCTCTGTGGATGTTGCCATGCCCATTCAAACTGAAAACAGACACATAATACTCGTAAAATTGTTGTTGATTCTAAATAGAAATATTTTCATATTAAAATATCATAAATATGACAGCTACTTCGCATCCTAATCACAATGATACACTCTATCGTTTCTGTATGAATAATGTTATCTAGTGAAATATGATAAAGTTACTTACCCTTAGAGCAGATATATCATTTGGAAAGCCATGAATGATAAGAACCATTTCCCTTAAAAAGAAATAAAGACATGTTACAAAATATGTTACAAAGAAAAAAGGCACATCTACAAAATGTAAAAATAGTGCA